>JBBPBO010000005.1:81541144-81557834 GCA_037974295.1 Cicer cuneatum
CAATATTATCCTTTTTTTTTACAATAAATTAAAAAATTCATCAAAATTTCCAACAAAAACCCATAAAATTAATTATATTCTTTAATATAATACAAATTTTATCAAATTCGTAACTCAAATCTTCAAATAAACTCATATTTTCATTTTTTATTTGATGTTGTTAGAGATAGAATTTTAAAAATCAAATAAAGAATAAAAATATGAGTTTATTTGAATATTTGAGTTACGAATTTGATTAAATTTGTATTATATTAAAGAATATAATTAATTTTATGGATTTTGGTTGAAATTTTTGATGAATTTTTTGAATTTTTGTAAAAAAAGGATAATATTGTTAACATTTTAAAACACAAAAGATTAAATTGTCATTTAAAATTAAAATAAAGGACCAAATTGGAAAAAAAAAAGAAGATAAATGACTAAAAACGTTAACTGAAATTAAATTAAGGGACCACGAGTGCTATTTAGCCTAAAAACTATATAAGGGAAAATGTTTGTTATTAAAAAATCAGTTAAAATTAGTTTTTTTTTTATTTATCATCGACACTAAAATGAAAACATTATAAGATACTAATTATAAATTTTTCAAGTTATTTTTCTAGGAAAGAGTTATGAAACAAATATTCGGAGCATACAATTCTTACACAACAAATTTTTAGCACTAATCAATTACTTAGATTTATTATTTGTTTATATGTTTTAAATAAAAATAATAAAATAATTATAATCTACTTTTTTACATCAATAATAATTAAAATATACTATATTGAGTGTGTTTGAAAAGAAGGAATGTGATTTTTTGTTGTTAAAGAAATTTAGGGTGAGGAGAATATGATTTTTTTAACGTAATTTAAATCCTTTAATTTAAATTACTTTGTTTGGATAATAAATTTAAAGAATTTTTAAAATGAATGAATTTTATGAGAGATTTTATTAAAGCTAAATTTAAAGTATTTCAAATACTACCTAAAATCTAAGAATTTGAAACTTTTCATTTATTATAGATCTTAAAATGGTCCCTATATTGTTTCAAAATTTGCTCATTAGTTCTTATATTTTTCAAATTTCAAAAATTGATTCCTATATATTTTTTGTGCAAATTCATCCCTATATTTTAAAGTTTTGAAAATTGGTCCTCAAATTTTTTCAAAATTTCAATTTTGACTCAAATTTTTTAATTTCATATTGAACCACTTTTTCTTTAGTATTTATATTTTACCCTAAATTTTGTGATATCGAGAAAAACAACTCAACTTTAAATAAACATTTTCTCCATGAAAAAAAAAAATCATGAATGAAGAGAATTCAATTGAAACAATAAAATAAAAAAATGAATTCACTAAATTTTTTAACTACTTTCAAATACGCCGTAAGAGATAAAGTAATTCATTAAAAAACAAGAGGACCAAAATTGCATATTCAATAAAATAGAGAATCAAAATTATATTTTAATAAAAAAATATTAATTAATGGATTAAAAGAGTAACATGTGATTCTTATCTAAACATGTTTGTCACTTATACGTAAAATAATTTTTTTTGTGACACCCAAATGAGATACATACAAAATTGTGATTGCAACATTTAATAAAAAACAATCTTATTGATAAAAAAAATGTTACATGAAAGTGCACAAAAGATATTACAATAGTTTCACTTTCATATTTATTTTATTTTATAAAATTTCTAAATATTGTAATTTTATATTATTTACCTTGATATAATAAACTGATGTTTTAATTCAATTTGAGAAAAAACTTTGCATTGTTATTTTTTTATTTAATTATTGTCATTAAATAAATACTATTTAAAATCCAATAAATTATTCTATCTTTTTTACAATGTTGGTCGACCTTATATAAAGTGGATCTTATCTATCCATCAATTATCTGTTGGTGAAAAAATATAAGCCAAGTGATGATACCCTATTTTTAAAGTATGGGATATGACCGAACCTACCCATTATCAAATTTGATACATATATTTTTATTATTAGATTAAATCATTGAATTTATCCCATAATTAAAATATATTTTCATTTTTTACATTTTTTTTATTTCATGATATAATATTAGTCAATGAATGATCAGATTCATATTAAAAATATAATTAATAAATATTATTTTTATTTTTTTTAATTTTATTTTTATTTTTTTATTAATATATTAATATCAACTTTTTACACAATCAATACATCATAATCAATCATCTACGTCCGTGATTTTAAGTAATTATTACAAATGTTAAACATTTTATAATTATGATTAATTGACGATATATATAAATAAAATTCAATAAATAAATTTCATGATTTACTATAATTAACTGTATTTTTTATAAACCAACTTAAAAAAAAACGATTACTTCTATAATTATCTAAATAAATCACTTATTTTAAAGAAAATTAATTATTAAATAATGAATTAATGAAGTAGACAATTCTAGATCTAATTTGAACCGGTGCCAAAGGAAATGTCTCTTATTAATTTCAAAAGAAGAAAGATAAAAACTGTGGATAAAGTAAAGTAAAGAAATGCAGATAATAATAACATGAGTGGCGAGTGAAGAGAATTGAGCATTCACAATGGCAACAACACATTTACAGTTACCCGATGAGTGTTGGGAATCCGTCTTCAAATTCCTAACAAACTCCGACGCCGGCGACAACAACCACCGCCACTTTGAATCTCTCTCCGCCGTCTCCAAACAATTCCTCTCCATCACAAACCATCTCAAACTCTCCTTAACAATCTCCGATCCAACTCTTCCTTACCTCTCTCGCCTCTTCCACAGGTTCCCAAACCTCACCTCCCTCAACCTCACGCGCATCTCCAACCACACTAACCTCGACGCGCTTCTCATCCAAATCTCCAATTCCTCCTCCCCTCTCGAATCACTCAATCTCTCCAACCAACACACCATTCCCTTAAATGGATTGCGAATTTTCTCCAAGAAAATTACGACTTTAACCTCTCTCACTTGTTCCAACATAGCTTCTCTCCGCAACAACGACATTCTCTTCATTTCCAATTTTTTCCCTTTTCTAGAAGAACTTGACCTAAGTAACCCTAAAGATATCGAAATTACTGATATTGTTGTAAATTCCATGTCAATTAAGCTTCCTAAGCTTCGCAAGGTTAATTTCTCAGGTCATTACTATATAAACGACACATTGTTTTTTCATTTGTGTAAGAATTGTGAGTTTCTTGAAGAGGTTGTTATGTTTAAATGCTCATTTATAACAAACGATGGCATTGCTTCCGCGATTCGCGAGAGACCGGGTTTGAGGTCTCTCTCCTTTAATAAATTGAGGTTATTTGGTGGAAATGATAATTTTTTTGACTCGTTGGTGAGTTTGAAGGGTTTAACTTTTATTGATTTGTCGTATTCGTGTATATCGGATGAATTTCTTTCGGCTGTTGCGGAGAAAGGTCTTCCTTTGAGGAAGCTTGTACTCCAAGGTTGCTTTGGCTATAGTTATGTTGGAATCTTTTGCTTATTGTCTAATTGTCAATTTTTACAACATTTGGATCTTCATAATGCTGAATTTTTGAATGATTGCCATGTCGTTGAGTTGTCTTCGTTTCTTGGTGATTTGGTGTTTATAAACATTAGTAAATGTAGTAGCCTCACTGATTTTGCCTTGTTTACACTCGTTACGAAATGTGCTTCACTTTGTGATGTCAGAATGGAATACACGAGTATTGGGAAAAAGTGTGTAGAGAATTCTTATACCTTGATGAATTTTGTTGTGAATCCTCAATTAAAGTCCCTCCGTTTAGCTCATAATACACAGTTGAGGGATAAAGGCATCAATAAGTTTGCTTCCATTTTCCCCAATTTACAGCTCTTGGATTTGAGTTCTTGCAATGGCATATCTGAAGAAGGTATTGGTCAAGTTTTAAGGAAATGTAGTAAGATTAGACATTTGAACTTAGCCTGTTGTTCAGGACTGAAGCTACTTAGAATGGACTTTCAAGTTTCCACGCTGGAGGTGTTGAACTTGTCAGAGTCTGGAATTGATGATAGATCACTCAACATGATCTCAAAGAATTGCTTCGGGCTACTACAACTTGATTTGGGATGTTGTTTTGATGTCACAGAAAAGGGAGTGAGGCAAGTTGTAGTAAACTGCACAAAGCTGAGAGAGATAAATTTGCACGATTGTTGTAAAGTGGCTGCTGATGTTGTTGACTCGATGGTATTTATAAGACCGTCATTTAGAAAGATAACAGCTCCGCCTGGTTTTCATTGTAGTGACAGCAAGAGGAAACTCTTCTTGCGCCATGGATGTCTTGTTTGCTAGTATGTTGGAAGTGCTCTCCTGAAGTTTGAACTCTGAACTCTGAAAAGTAAGATGTTTATGTTTTAGGAATTACTTATTTGAGATTTTAATGTCAATATACATTCATTGTTTTTCTTATCTCTCTGTGCATCATAATTGCATTAGTTATTGTCTACCGTAATATTTTCATATAGTGCACAATGTAATGCAAGTAGTTAGGTGTTATACACATTTTTAAATTGCTTTGCTTTTCTTTGTGTTCCCTTGAATTATATCACCTGGATTTGATTCTTGTGTCACACTTATTGCAGCCCTCATCAGAAGCTTGGTTTTTGCCCACTTGTCATAGCACACTATTCTCTGATGTTACTTTTTTGAGTTTACCATAGGTCATATCAACTTTCAAAAACCAACTTTATGCTATTTCTTTTTGGATGAAACTTATAAACACCAACCATATACTCTTTCAGTCTTTCTGCTTTTTCTCTGTCATAATATCACCTTAGGATTATATATTCCACGTCAGACCAGCAACTAGGGGTTTATTTACCCATTTTCTTACATGCAAGAGTTTTCTGTTTTCTTAAGAACGTGTGATATATGTAAGAGAGTAAGAGGTAGTGTGGGCATGCATGTGATTATGATTTGAAATCATGGACATCTTTGGTTGAGCTAAACTAATTAATTTACTAGATTATGTAGATGAGTGTGGATGTGGTGGTCTTTGGTTGGAATTGCAAAGATAACAATTGTTAGTCAAGCTCGATTTATATTTTGATTCAACCTTCAAGTTGTTTATATTGGCTTTGCCACTTTGGTTTAATGTTGATATTATTTTACAAATTTAATTATTGATTATCCCCTTCCTTTCGTTAGATACTTTAGAAATAACCTCTCATACTTATTCATGCATATTGGTGTATGGATCTTGATTCGTGTTTAAGATTAGAAGTTAGGATGCATGCCTGCACAGTGTAAGTCTGTAAGTCCCTAGTTAATCTTACAGGAAGGCAGCAACATGGTCCAAAATAAAATTGATGGTTTGCCATTTATTGTTCATTGTGCAGAAAGTTCAATTGAAAGTTGATTCTTGTTGTTGTTGTTATTAAAGGCAAAGAGAATGTTTTATTCAATTTCAAACCCCAAAGCACAAGATGTGCACCTGGGAGAAATTATCACAGTTCACAATAACCATATTGCATGACATGGCACTCCCACCCCCACCATAAGCACAATCAAAAAATGAACCTGCTATTGTTTCTTGTCTGCTTTGATTTTAGTGTTTAATTAATTTTAATTTGGTCAATAACAAGATAAAATCAAATGATAAAATCTATTAACAGCCTTAAGTAGTAGTGAATGCACATTAGTTAAAATGTATCAGAAAATCTTTTTGTGTTGAATTTACATGCCAAACTTTTGAATGAATTCATTTATGCTAATACTTAATTCTATGTTGTAATAGATTAAGGAATAATTCCTGTATTCCCCAGGTTGTAAATCAGTACGGAATAACAAAATGTAAGGAATAATTGTTCATGGCTGGGATCTAGTTAGAGGAACTTGCAGTGGAGCTGTTGGGCTTTTTTGTGTTGTTGCTGTTTAGATTCTGATTGATCTTTGTTGTTGGTGTTTGATTCTGCTTATGGCGACTTGATTTTTTATTATTGGAGGTTTTTCATAATCTGTTCTATGCACTGAATTGAAATTTATGATTCCTATTGACATGAGAGCAGAGACTCAAAATCCACTGGAAGATTTTTGAAGGACCTAAAGGGAGTTAAAGATGTAGAAGCAACTTTGGTTTGGTTTTGCTGAAGGACCTAAAAGGGGCGCAAAAACTTAAAACAAGATATATATGATAGTTTTTCACCTTCATTCGTTCATCTACTACTGAAAATAATCAAATTTAATGTCTTTAACTCGTCATTGCTCATTATTGTTGACACATCTTTAACTCTTTGTGTATGTATTTGAGATCTATCTAAGGACTCGATAAGGTGTATTGAAGTAAATAATTTTTTTTTATAGGACATTTGTCCGAGTTACTAGACATGTGTCATACGAGTGTCAGACATCGACTTGTGTCAGATACAGTGATACATGTAATTCAAAGGTGTTTGTGTTTCATAGATAAATTATTATATAATGACATTAAGATGAATACAATTGCTACCAGATATGTTTTTCCTTTTTGAAATTACTTTTTGCTGGCTGATTTTATTAATTCTAAATTACTTTATGCAAAGCATGACAGATTTTAAAAGCTGTTTCCATGAATCAAATATTCTTGTCACAAAGAAGTCATGCGTTGCACATTCATAAATGTCTAAAAAATGGACAAGGTTTGAGTTCCCATGTAAGAAAAAACACATTTAAATTAAGTTTCTTAAAATGAAAAATGGGGGGTTTGTTAGGTGGTGGAGTATTTCATTTCATGGCACCCCACCACAATGCAAAAAGCCTCAAGTGAATATTACAGATCACCTTGAAATATGATTTATGCCAGCCTAACAAGCAAAAGACCTTCTAGAGTTTCATGCTTTGAACAGGTATTGGTCAATTACAATACATGGGCTCCATTTCTTCAACGTCATCAGCCTGCCATCTTATCTGACCATAATCCAAGAATTTCACTCATTGGATTGGTTTATTATGTTGATGAATCATTAAATCATTAATTTTTTTGATCAGTTACATCTTAACAATAACTTTTGCTTCTTGTTCCAAGCTTGGTTTGCTAAGACTTTTGTTTTTTTCTTCTTATTAGATCAATATGTCAGTGAAAGATTTTACTGAAAAATGCTGGGAATTGGTCTTTAGATTCCTTGGCCAAGGACATGATTTGGAGTCTGTTTCTATGACCTGCAAGAAGTTCCTTTCCATTACAAACCGGGTTAAATTCTCTCTAACAGTACATGATCGAAACGTTCTATTCCTTCCTCGGCTACTCTCAAGGTTTTTAAGGCTCAAAGTGATTGACCTCAGTTACTTCAATGGTGAACTAAAAGGCTTGCTTCATCAAGTTTCACAATCTGAGTTAGACCTTGATTTGGTTAATCTTTCCAACCAAAGAACACTTCCTATTGATGAGTTGCGAGAACTCGGTTCAAAGATGGTAAATTTGAAGGCTTTGATCTGCTCAAACATTGGTTATTTGCATGATAGTCATCTAGTATTGATAGCTTATTGTTTCCCATTTCTTGAAAAGCTTGATATTAGCTTTCCATTGGATTCTCAAGCATCCGATTTCGGGATACTACGACTATCTTCCATGCTTGAGAATATACGCAAGATCGATCTTTCCGGTAATCACTTGATCACTGATAAATCACTTTTGTCTCTATGCCAGAACTGCAGATCAATGGAAGAAATTTCATTCTTCAAATGTTTTAAGATATCCCCAGTTGGCATTGTTTCCGCAATCCGAATGAGACCAGGTTTGGCTTCCATTTCCTTTAACATTGAAAAGAAAAGAATACATGGTCCTGGTTTGACACCCCTACACATTAACTTGGATTTGATTGATTCATTCACAACCTTGAAAAGATTAAACACAATTGATTTGTCAAACTCTTTTATCTCGGACGAGTTTCTTATATCAGTTGCTGAGGGTGCGAGCGATTTTCTTAAGAAGCTTGTTCTCCAAGACTGTTGCAACTTTACATTTTCAGGAATCTTTTATGTGTTATCCAAATGTCAATATGTCCAATGCTTAGATCTTCGAAAAGCCGACTTTCTAACCGATGAATCTATCAGCAAGTTATCTACATTTCTTCTTAACTTGACATCTATAGACCTTAGTGGTTGTTGCCAGCTGACGGACTCAACCTTTTTCATACTCACAAGAAACTGTCCTTTACTCAGCGATATCAAAATGGAGAGAACATATATTGGAGTAGAAGGCGAGGAAGATTACAATTCCATGTTTGATTTTGTTGTCAACCATCAAGTGAAAACAGTTTATTTGGGTGATAATATTTTACTCAAAGATGCAAGTTTAATAAAAATTTCTTCCATTTGTCCAAGTTTACAACTTCTTGACTTAAATGCTTGTGAGGGTATCTCTGGAGAATCCATTGTTGAGGTTATGAAGAGATGCTGTGAGATAAGGCATTTAAACCTTGCCAATACAATAACTGAAAAGTTTGAGATAAACTTTGAAGTTTCAAAATTGGAGATGTTGAATTTGTCGGGGTCAAGAATTGAAGATGAAGCACTCTCAATAATCTCAAAGTGGTGCAGTGGACTATTGCTTCTAGATATCCAAAATTGTTGTTATGTTACAGCTAGGGGAGTGAGAGAAGTAATAGAAAATTGTAGAGTATTGAAAGAGTTAAATTTAAATGATTGTAGTTTGCTTGATGATGATTTTGTTTCTGAGCTAAATACCATTACAAGGCTATCATTGAGAAAAATAACCACACCTTCTGGTGTCGGTGTTTATTATTAGGAAACTCAATGTGACATATATCCTTTCTTGTTTATTCAGAATAATGTGTGTTGATAGCTGTCCAATGAATTTTATATAAGATTTTTTAATTGTGAAATATTGCATCCCTTCTTAAGTACTTCGCATTAATCCCAGTCACTAAGGAAAGCATCACAAAACCATAGTAGATAGGAGTGTATATAGGCGCGGATCGACATGCCAACTCGATCACCCAATCCGATTTTTACCTGTACTCGGTTCGGGTTCCACTCGACCCAACCTGTTGAAACCTGCTTATATTTGGTTCGGGTAATGAGTTCAACAATTTGAACCCGTAGACTCGGCCTGGTAATTAGTTATATATTTTTTTTTTAAATTTTGTTTGGCAGTCCAGCAGCTCAATCGCAGGTGTTCATAACTGATAATTTGTTTTGCCTTTATAATCTCATATATGTCTAGTCATAAAATTCGTATCTAAATTTTAAACTGTCTCTTTCAAAAAAGCAATATAATTTGAGTTAAATACTATTTATTTAAATGTTATATTTTATTATAGTTTTGCATAATGAGTGTATGAATTCAAAACTTATGTTTATGATAAATTTAGTTTAAATTTTTACATTTGATAAATACAAATTTTTTGAATTAAATACTATTCATTTGAGTTAAATACTATTTATGAGCAAAATGATGCTTATGCAAAAACTTATGCTTATGATGAATTTATTTTAAATTTTTTTACATTTAAATCTATTAAACACTTTTATTTTTTGTATTTTATTTGAAAATAGTAAGTATTTTAAAATAAATAAATGAAGTACTACTATTAAAAAATTATGATAGGTTAAGTGGCAGAGCTTTGTTGAGACATAGAGGTGGTCGTGCCATTTGAGTTATAATTTTTTAAATAAAAATTGATATATAACAAGTAGGGGTGTACATGGGCGCGAGCCGACCCGCCAACCCGCTCATCCAACCCAATCCGTTCTTGATTGGGTCGGGTTGGATTACATAAAAAAAAAAGTTTAGAACTTAACACAACTCAAAAGTAATCGATCGGGTCAGATATTGGATTTTGTCAAAATCTGCGTACACCCCTAATAGCAGACATATCTTAATGTGTTTGTGCCTAATGTCTGTTGTTCATGGATAAGATATCAAATTTAGAACAGATTAAATTTACTTTGAACAAAATCATGATTCAACTTCTTAGTAGTATTAGTAGACCTGCAAACCCCTCCCATTGCAAATAACAAAGCATAAGGAACGGTTTATTTGTGAAAATATTTTTTGTTTTTAAAAAATTTGTGTTAATTTTTCTTGCTATTAAGGAGTTAGAAGATTTTTAAAGTGAACAATTATCTACATTTTTAGAAAGAGACTAAAAATTATAGGAGAGAATTTGCAGTTCTACTAAGGACTAAAAATAAAATTTTGAAATTTTATAAAAATAAAAAATGTTTTTTAATCATGAAGTCAAAATCAGAATCACTCGATTACATATCAAATTAGTCTGCAAATAGAGGGCTAAGATATGGAAAACAAATATGGAAATAAACAAGACAAATGCTAATAAGGGTCGTAGGAGTATCTACAATGACTCTCTTTTATTTGTGTGTTTAAGTGAATCCTGCATGTACACATCACTCATTTTTTAATGTTAGTATTTAATAGATATTCAATTAATTCAACCCAACATTTTAAAAACTTTTACTAAATAGATGCTATCTATAACTCTTTATTATTATATTTCGACACCACTAATATATAATAATACAATTTATTAAATGAGACTAACGAAAAAGTGAAAAGACATAGATGTTTCTATTTGACTCTACAATGGTAGTGTTTATTTATATTGGTGCTAAATAGGTGAAACACGTATAATTGATGATGTTCTTACTAACAAGTGTCTTAAGGACACATGTTAAATAATCAAAATATAGAAATTTTTTTAAAAAAAAATCAATTTTTAAATTTGCGAGAAATTGAATATACAAATTTCAAGATTTTTTTTTTAATTTTTAGTCCCTTAACATGTGTCTTTAGACACTTAACATCTATTTTTTAAAAGTTAAAAGTATTTTTTTCAATACAACATCTTCATTTTTTAATTCCTTAATATGTATCATTGAACACTTGTCGGTGAAACTCATTAACTACTTTCTATATAATGAAATATAAAAAAAATCAAAAAATTAATGAACTTAATTTTAAGATCAGTTATATTAATTTTTCAATAGTTATTTTAGCTTATATTTTATTTCAGAGATTAGTAAATTATAATAGTAATTAGGGACAATTGTTAATAATATTTTATCTTTCTAAACAAAATGGTATCCTCAAATATCTGCTTGGATCTCATAGCAGCTTCAACAACCATTACTCAGGTAATATTATAGATAAAAATGTAGTATATCGGTTTATCATTGTACTTAAGTTTATATGATGAGTTATTGGATGTACCACCTTTATAAGCGGTCCACCGTAGATTAGTATTTTAAAATTATTAAAAATTCTAATAACTGTCGACAATTTTATTCATAAATAATAGTTTGTGATCTTTTTTGTCTTTTTGAATAAGACGGTGACCCGATTGATGTCGATTCAATACGAGATACATATTTGTGTTTTCGTATTATTGTCGAATCAATATTATTTAAGTCATTATCTCATTCATAAAATTGAACACAACCATTAGCGCCTACATTTTAAAGATAATGTATGTGATTGTTGAAGTTTTAAACATTTTTTAAAACTAGTCCATGACGGGTCATATTAGAATTAGCATATATATATTACAATGTTACAGATACAAAGTTTCCATGATAGAACTAGTTCTGCTCGTAGAGGCATTATCCGCGACTAGTCTTGCTTTCATGTTGGAGAACTATAGTTACTTATTTCTTTAGATAGGCAAATCGTTTTGCTGATTGCCTTGCAAGCAAAGAACATTCTAACCCATCCTTTAATTGGGTTATAATAGATGTCATTTTCCCTTATCTAAGCATTATCTTAAATGACTAAGTAAGAGATATTCCGTTACCTTGTTTAATTTTGTAATCTTGTTTTCCTTTTCATAAAAAAAGGTTTCCACTAGTGTAACGGTGATTAATTTTCGTCAGAGAGTTTGTTTGGCACTTTCCCTTGCGCCTCCATTCGCTTAACCTCTCTAACCAAATTTGCACTTCCAGTAAATGGATTGCAACTTTTTGTCAAAAAGATTAAAACTTTGAGCTCTCTCACTTGTTCTAACATGTCTCATGTCACTCAAACTGACCTTATCATCATTGTTAATTGTTTTCCTTTCCTTCGAAAACTTTTTTTAGATAAATGTTAAAAATTTATTAAAAAGAAAAGAAAAAAAGTTCGGGGACATAAACCTAACCCAGAACAAGAAAAAGCGCCATAAAAATCCTCAAACCATGCAATTTTATTTTTGCCTTCGGATATAATATAACTTCATTCTGCATTTTTTTCTTCTTGTCTTAGAGACCATCTCTATAAAAGACTTTTCATTAGCATAAGAACGATTTTTCAAATCGCTAATAGTTGTTGTCTTCTCATTCAAGTTTCATAAATATAAATATAATGATGAAGATACAAATATATTGCCACCGACAACACTTCCAAAGGTTAATCTTGTAGGTAAATATGAAATACCTTGTCCTCTCTCACTTGTTATATTGCCATTGTTATTTTGTTTATATATGTTTAGTTTTGTTGTTTTTGGATAAAAAAACAATTTTTAAAAATAATTTTCAACTACTGAATATATTATTTGGTTGAGTTGCAGACTAGGTCTTTCTCTTTAAAATATTTAGCGGCATTGTCCAAAATTGTACAAGTAGACTATCAACCACAATGTCCACAATATAAAACAGTCCAATTATAAACTGTATCGGTATTCTACTGCACTGTAGAAAATCGTTCTAGAATTACATCTTCAGTATAGTTATAATGGCCACTATAGAAGTATGATACTAAGACCACTCATAAATCGAATGGACTATGACATAAAAACCGCTCTAAAACCGAAAGAAAAATGGTATTAGGACTACTCTACAAATATCAAAGGAACAAAAAGAAATGGTAGAAGTGGCTCATAAGTCCATCGAGTAGAAGACGAAGAAGAGAAAAAAATTGAGAATTGCATCCAACTTTGATGTACTTTTCACAAGAGTTTGACACTCTTTATATAGTGATGGAAGCTATCCCACATATGTAAGCTATCCAATATGCGTCTTAAGTATTTATAAAGTTAAAGCTAATCAATGTGTGAAAGCTTTTCAATGTGGGACTTTAACAATTTTTAAATTCACACACACTAACATACTCTTTATGTTCCAACAATCTCCCACTTGAATTTTGAAAATGTTTCTGAAGTAGCGTGAAACGCTTCTATAAGATTGTGCATGGACAAAGGTGTGTTCCGACTTGAACCTTTGCATAGTAAGTAATATTCAGATTCAACAAGAGTGACTTGTAGTCTTGAACTCTATCTCTGACATCAAACCCATCCACAACCTTTTCATTTGGTGTATTCTCAAAAGTCCATGCATTAATAGTGTTGCACGTCTATCCCAGTATAGTGAACACTTTAGAAATTATGCCTTATAATTTCATAGGAAGTGGTCCCACTTCCACGTTCACATAGGTGAGTCTACCAAGAGTACTCCGGTAGCTAGGTACTCCACTCCACACAGAGTATAGATATCATTAAGAGTTTCTGTTATCTCATGCTTTCATCGTTTCAAGAATCACGCTTCTCTAATTTATAATAGCATGCTCATCTCATATCACGTCATGACTTGTAATTACTCATAGAACCTAATTCTTGGGATCTCTAGTCTTTTAGGCCGGGTTACCATCTTGATTGACTCATTGATCTATAAGCAATTGTCTCATTCTTTTGGATGTGTTTAGGACTTTCTCTCTAGCTAGTCCTTTCGTTAAAGGATCTACTAAGTTTCCATCAATGCTAGCATTATCCACCCTAACAACTCCCTTTTTATAGTAACTCTCTAATGGTGTTGTGCTAGCATTATCCTCTTGGAATTGGGGATTATGACATAAGTCAGACAACCCCAAGTTCGAAGATAAGAGAAGGTGAGTTGTCTTTTTTTCAAAATCTCATAATTAAGGAGATGTTTTGCTTTTAGATTTTGGAATTCTATTCAAAATATAGCAAACATTTGATAAAATTTTCATCCACCAAACAAATGCAATACCAGAGTTAAGCATAATAGGAACAACTAGTTCAGTAAGAGTTATATTCTTTCTTTCAGCTTTATCATTCATTTCAGACGAATATTATGTAGTTGTTTAATGTATAATTCAATGCAATTTATAAAAATCATTAAACAAATTAGAATTATACTTTGTTCCTCTATCACTGCAAAACCTCTTAATTTTTCTATTAAATTGATTTTCAATTTATGTTACAAAAACTAATAATAAGAATAATAATAAGATAATAACAATAATGTTTCACTATTTTCTTTGTACATGGAGTTGTCGTTGATTCTTCAACACAAGAACAAATTTATTGCACCAAACATATAACTATGTGAATGTTCACCTTTCCAAAATTACTACACAAGTAACACATAGACAATAACTTTTCAACTCAGTCACTTTATCAAGTGTTTGGTTCACATTTGATCGGGGACGTCCACTTAGTCTGATGCTAAATTGATAGCATGATAAGCAATATGCATCATCTTTAAAATCAGATATTCAAAATGATGCAAAAACATAATCAGATTCAAACTCAATTTATTATCAATTGAAACAAGTTATAAAACTCAAAAGGAGTATGAAAATCATGATATGAGTGACTCACATCAGTGTTGGGCAGGAGGCACTGGGGAAGGGAGAGCAGACATGAGTGACGAGGAGGGAGACGATGTGATGAGGACGAGTCACGAGTGATGATTAAGACAACGGCACAAAGACATAGACGACACCCACGACTGCGCAAAAACAAAGGAGATGACAGCGCGAACGGAACTAGAAAATGGGAACTGGAAATGGAGACGATGAAGAAGGCATTCGGCGACGACGTTCTGAATCTGGTAAGGGAAAGTTGAAAAATGGAAATGTCAAGAGAGAGATTGAAGAAGATACATATTTTAAGATTTTAAGTATATTTGTTATTTTCTAATTTCAATAAGGATATTTTAGTCATTTTATCTATTTTTTTTTTAATGATAGTAGTCCATGTCATAATTAAATTTCGTCGATAATTATATAAAAATGTATTGTACACCAATTATATTATAATTCTTAAGAGTGTCCTTTTAAATTTTTATTTCGCTTCAAATTTTTTTTCTCTTACTTAAACTCAGCCATTATTATCAATAGTAGGCACATGAAAGCATATGCTTGTCAGAAAACAATACGCATGGCAAATAATCAATCGGCTAAATAGTACCTGTGGTCTCTTAACTTAATTTCAGTTAACGTTTTAGTCATTTATCTTTTTTTTTTCCGATTTGGTCCTTTATTTTAATTTTAAGTGACAATTAATCTTTTATGTTTTAAAATGCTAACAATATTATCCTTTTTTTTTACAAAAATTCAAAAAATTCATCAAAATTTTCAACCAAAATCCATAAAATTAATTATATTCTTTAATATAATACAAATTTCATCAAATTCGTAACTCAAATATTCAAATAAACTCATATTTTTATTCTTTATTTGATTTTTAAAATTCCATCTCTAACAACATCAAATAAAAAATGAAAATATAAGTTTATTTGAAGATTTGAGTTACGAATTTGATAAAATTTGTATTGTATTAAAGAATATAATTAATTTTATGGGTTTTGGTTGAAAATTTTGCTGAATTTTTTAATTTTTGTAAAAAAAAAGATAATATTGTTGACATTTTAAAACATAAAAGATCAAATTGTCACTTAAAATTAAAATAAAGGACCAAATCGGAAAAAAAAGAAGATAAATGACTAAAACATTAACTAAAATTAAGTTAAGGGATCAAGGGTGCTATTTAGCCTAACCAATGAGATATTCATTCTTCACCCCAATATATCTCAAAGATGAGTATCATTCAGTGGCAATTCCATTATCATTATAGCATCTAATCGAGTCAATAGAGATAGAGATTAATCTAGACCTATAAAATCATTTTTGTATGCCCAAACGTGTAAACATAAACTTAGTTTAAGAGCTACAATTCGGATCTCATATGAATATGAGATTTTAAAATATTAAAATAACTTAAATATCTCCTATTTCATATAATAATATTTTATCTTTTTCTTTCTTTCTTGATTTGATTATTTATTTAATTTTAAATAACAATTTGATTATTTATGTCTCTAATATATCAACAATGTTATCTTTTTTATTTATTTATAAAAATCTAGAAAATTCATCATCATCTTCAAACAAAACTCAGAAAATTAGTAATTATCTTCAACAAATCTATATTTTCATCAAATTCATATTTGAAGATTTAGGTTAGGGATTTGATTTGGTGAATGATAGAAAGAAGAAGAATATATTGTCTTGATGATTTGAGGATCAAATCTTAAAGTGTGAATTCTTTATTCGATGAATTTAATATTGTTGGAGATTAATATATGAGTTTATTTGAAGATTTGAATTATGGATTTGATGAATATATGAATTTTTTTGAAATTGATAATAAATTTTATGAGTTTTTGTAAAAAAAAAAATGATAATATTGTTGACATTTAAAGATATAAATGATCAAATTATACTTAAAATTAAATAAATGATCAAATTAAGTTAAAAGACTGCGACAGATATTTTGACAAAAGCATATTATATAGTTTTAGTTATGGTATACATGGTCAAAAATAGATAATTATTGTATATTGTTTTATAAATAAATGTAGCATCAATCAATAAATAATTTGATGTTTTTTTAAGCACAATTATATGTGATGCATTTGTATAGAGAAGTCTTTTTTTTTTAGTAAA
>JBBPBO010000005.1:81558126-81614581 GCA_037974295.1 Cicer cuneatum
TTTTTTAGTAAAATCTCAAATTCTAAATTTCTATTTACCACTCTATATATATAATTAAATTGTAATATAAAAATTTATCATATATTTAAATTAATAAGTAAATCATAAACATATTCTAAACAAAATATAAATTATATATCATAATGATATGTTATTATAAATCTTAAATATTTTAAATCTAAATAAAATTTTCTAAAGATATTTAAACATATTATTCTCAAAATAATTATCGTTAACAAAACGTATCAAATATGCTTTGATTTGTTTTCCTTGTAATGCTTCTTTAATTATTAATAATATGTCATGAATGTTTTTCTACACTTTGCTAGTTTTGTCTATATTTTTTTTCTTCTTTTCAGTTATATCAAAATAAGTTACATAAACTTAGGTGTTGTTCATATATCTGATAAATAAGTTACATAAACTATTTAAATGTAATTAAAAATAAAAAACATAGATGAAACTAACACTAATTAAAAAATATTTTTTATTTTTTTACATAAACAGATATGTTTAGCAAATTTTATAGAAAAATCCCCTTAAAAAAACAATTTATACGAAATCTTTTTTAATTTAGTGTAGAATCTTCATGTGTAGCATAGTATATATAAGTTAAATTCATAGAATTTGGTTTGTTAACGAAAAAAACAATTCTTAATCGAGTATTAAGTAGTTCCAAACTCTGAAGAAAAAACAATGGCAACAACATATTTATATTTGCCAGAAGAGTGTTGGGAGTGTATCTTCAAATTCCTCTATTCTCGCAAATGGGTTGCGACTTTTTGCTAAAAAGATTAAAACTTTAACCTCTCTCACATGTTCCCATATTTCATATATCTATAAAACTGACCTTATTTTAATTTGTGAATGTTTTCCTTTTCTTAAAGAGCTTGATTTTGGTTACTCTGGATATATTGACATTGTTGATTTTGATGTAAAGGCTCTTTCTTTAGCATTTCCTAAGCTCAGAAAAGTTGATATTTCTGGTTGTTTTGTTAACATCTCATGGGTTTTCTACCTCTGCAAGAACTGTAAATTTCTTGAAGAGGTTGTAATGTTTGATGCCAAATTTGATATTAAAGATGGTGTTCCTATTCATATATTAGTTTTTTGGTGAATGGTTCGGTGGAGCGAGGTAATATATGGTTAAAGGAGCTTAAAAATCATTTGAAATTCTAATAATGATCAACGACATTCTTTAAAAGTAGAAGTTCATGACTTTTTTTGTTTTGTGGTTGATGCTATGACATCATTTGTGTCGGTTTGAAAATTTTAGTTTTTTGAGGATATATTTGATTTTTATTGTTTTTATCAAACAGAACAACTCATTTTTTCAACATTAAGAATGAAGAAAATTATGAATTTTTACTTTGATGAAACATTGTCTATTGTCATTGAAGTTTGAACACTTTTTAAATATTGGTCCATGATTTTTAGTGCACTTAGAATCGGTCTAATATTTTAGATTGTAACTAACTGGGTTAGTTAGATTCAGATAGGGCTATCATGTTAGAGTTAGTTCCTTTTATATCGGTGTAATTTGTACTTTATAGCATATTGATCCTATGTTATATACACTCATGTATTTCTCTATTTATGTTAAGGAGAATGGGGTTATTTAATATATTCGTCTTTATTATATGAAATCTTTTTAGTACAGTTATGTTGAAATTTTTTTAGTTACAATTTTTACATTTGGATATTCAAGATTAAGATTTTAAATAAAAGAATTTCACGAATAAAATGATTGCAACAAACAATATTGGTAGCATTTGTTCTCGTTATTCTCGGTTTTAAAGTAGTAAAAAAGTCAAAGAAAACGGTCACCGCGAAATACTATGATGAGTACAATAGCCGTGACGAAACCTCTTTTAGAAAAATTGTATTTGAAAATGTTGTTTTTCACAACCCATTGGGTATAAAAACATTTTTCAATATAGATTATAAAATTACTTTACCTTCTTTTTCGATTCTAACTTTATCTTATCTTTCAAATAATATTATACATTATATGATGTCGAATAAGTTTTTTGTGCAATGTTGTGATTAATTCGCACCGCGACAACCATAATACGCATTGCAACATATATAAAGGTCGAAATCACAAAATCCTTTACACGACAATCGTAACTGTAACCACTATTTAAATCTATTCAAGATCAATATGTTTTTAATTTGCATTTGTTTCTTGGCAATATGGTGTCTATCGACCATAGGTTTGTAAAATGCTTATAGATTTAGTCTTGTGTGCAATCATGGAAAATAAATATGCTTCTTACTATTTGAAAAGTGCTTAGCTAAAGTAAAACTGAAACTGAGATTGAATACAAAATTTATCTTTGACATAAATTTGTTAAGTGTTTGGTATAATGCATACTGCTTCTAATTTGGTTTTTCAGTTTGGCTTCTAGATCTGTCACACACAAAAGAAGTTATGTTTTGCGTAGTTCTGCTTGATATCAATTGTATGTAACATCTCTCGATTGCTTTTAAAATTGTCGATAGTCTCAACAAACTAAAACAAGTCTTTTTAGCGTCCTTTATCTTGAATGATATATTGTTTGAGAAAGTTATTAAAATGTGCAGTCTCATACTTGCACGGCCTCAAGATCCCTCTCAATCTTATGTAAATTCGATTCATTTATGTGTCTTTTTTTCTAGAAGTATGTCAAGAGCCGCTTGTTGAACATACCTCGTGCATTGACGATCACTCTCCGCGCTTGTTAACCTCAGACACCAGGCTATACATTTCTACTGCCATGAGTAATTAACATACCATTACCAGTAACTAGCAAGTAATTCAGAATTATTATTACATGTTGCTTGCAAAACTTTTGCTGTTCATTTTTTTTCCACTCGATAAATTAAAATATTAGTAATTAATATTGTTAATAAAATTAATATGTTATTAACTTTTGCATTTCAATTAGAACAATTTTGAGTTCATATAGTTTTTTTGTCTTAACTAATTCTCGTGAATTTCTTCTGATCTTGGTATAGTTGTTGATTCAAATGAACTCTATCTACTAATTTGCCTTTTTAATATTATCCCAATGCCTTTGTTTGCTGCAAAATGCTTCCAAATTAAACCTGTTTAATCATTATGCATTAATGTTATTATAATGATCTCAAAAAAATATGTAGTATCAGTTGTACACCTTTCATGCTCCTAAATGATGAGAACCCGACTTAAGACTATAAACATAGTATTAACTCCACAATAAATAAAAACATAAAAAAAATGCCACTGCTTGGAAAATTCGCCTAGTGACATATTTGGGGTGCTCTTTGTGATAATTGTTGACCAATTTGATTCATTTGGGTCTCAAGATTCGTTATTGAAGTTGAGTGATTTTTCTAGACGGTTCTTGACTCTTCAATGAATGCACTTGTATTTGTTGCTAACTTTTCAATAGCAATCTCCCAAGCAGTTTTACGACATGGAGTTTGATCTGATTGAGCTCCTTGTTGACCTTGAGGTCCACCCTATTGATCTTTCCATGAACAATTTGGATGATTTCTCCAACCCAAATTGTACGTACTAAAGTAAGGGTAACTTTTATTTTATGTATTATCATATGGTATTTCACAAGCTCCATTTTTATTTGTTCCCCACAAAAGTCACAACATGTATGTTCCAATAATTTGACGGGGGCTACTTGGGGTTATATATTTAGAGTTTTCATCTCCTTCTTTATCTCAGCGGCAATAACATCTTCTATCTGTTTTGAGAGCAAATTCCCTTGAGCCAACCTAGCATCTATAACATTCAACATACCAATTTTTGACCCACCACCTTTATCATACAACATCATCTACTCATTTGATGTCATGATCTCGATAATTTTTTGTGCTTCTGATGCGGTTTTGTAATTCAAAGAACCGCCTGCCGTATCATTCAACATAGTTATAGTGTTAGGCCTCAAACCATTACATAATATTTGTATTTGAGCAGTGTCGTCATAAGCATGATTGAGGCACCCTGCTAGTAAACTCTTGAACCTCTTGTAAGCGTTACGAAGTGATTATCATTCTTTCTGTTCGTAACAGGAAATCTCTTGCATTTTTCTAACGAACATAGTTAGGGAGAAGTATTGTTCCAAGAACTTATCTTCAAAGTCATTCCATGTGATGATACTACAAAGAGTCAAGAATTAAGCCACTCCATAGCATCATCTTTGAAGGACAATGGAAACAGTCTCAACCTCTTGCCTTCTTTAGAGTTACCATCCACCTTCACTGTTTCACATAGTTCAAAGAAGTTTGTGAGATGTCTATTGGCATCTTCATTATGTTTACCAGAAAAATGAATCTCCTTCAACTCTCGGTACAGAGCGGGAGTTATTTCAAACTTATTAATTGTAACTGGTTGGTTGTGGATGGTCAATCGAGCACGGTTTCTATCTAGATTCCCATACTCGTCGCGGGTACATTCAAGTGGTGGTGGATCAACCATCTCCGCAAAGATGATGAATTCTCTCAGACCCATTTTTTCCACTACTAATTGTGTTTCCCTTTGCCTCCTTTCTCGAACCCCCTTTTGATTTGCTTTCGCAGTTTTTTCGATTTATGGATCAAAAATAAGTTTAGTTGAGGACTAGCCTTGCATACAAGGTTAGACAAATTATGTGTAATGAAAAGTTTTCAATAAAACAAAAATAAAGACAAAAAAATTTATTGCAGAGCAAAAAATTCCAATTAAGAAATAAATTATAACTCAATAGTGATATGACAATCTCTAAAAACGGTGCCAAAAACTTGATAGAATTCTCTCAACCATCTCCTTCAACTCTCGGTACAGAGCGGGAGTTATTTCAAACTTATTAATTGTAACTGGTTGGTTGTGGATGGTCAATCGAGCACGGTTTCTATCTAGATTCCCATACTCGTCGCGGGTACATTCAAGTGGTGGTGGATCAACCATCTCCGCAAAGATGATGAATTCTCTCAGACCCATTTTTTCCACTACTAATTGTGTTTCCCTTTGCCTCCTTTCTCGAACCCCCTTTTGATTTGCTTTCGCAGTTTTTTCGATTTATGGATCAAAAATAAGTTTAGTTGAGGACTAGCCTTGCATACAAGGTTAGACAAATCATGTGTAATGAAAAGTTTTCAATAAAACAAAAATAAAGACAAAAAAATTTATTGCAGAGCAAAAAATTCCAATTAAGAAATAAATTATAACTCAATAGTGATATGACAATCTCTAAAAACGGTGCCAAAAACTTGATAGAATTTCAACAAGTGTACTGAATCGTTGCATGTAATAATTAAAACGGTAGTACCGAGTGTCGAACTCAAAGATTGCGTTTTACTATCGAATCATGTTTAATTACTAAAATTGAACCAAAAGTTTCCGAATTGATTGAAATTATATATGAAATTAACAAACGTAATAGAATTGAACTTTTATAATAAGAAAAATGCCAGGGACGAATTTCACTTTGAATCCAACCTTGGTTTCTAATTTGATCCTAGTTACTAAATTTCTTTATTGAACTATTGCCGAATTCTCTTTATTATTCTTGCCCTAATTCCTTAGCAACAGAACCTTTACTTCCAAAGTAACCTCTAATTTCTAAGTAGATTTAATATTAGAATTAAGCTTTACAGTACAAGAATTATCTTTAAACTATTGGCTCTGCAAATAATTCAATTGGTTTAATGATCTGCATCTATCCCTAGACTAGATTATCATGAAATTTTCATCTCAAACATTTGTAAAGTCCACTAATCGTAAAACAGTTTAAAATTGATCAAACAATAAAAAAACATTAAGTACAAAGATGAGAAAAATAATTCAATAAACTCATTCATATAACTAGAAATCAAATCATACAAATAAGAGTTTCATCTTGTTTCATTCATCCCTAACAAATAGGGTTTAGTTACTCATAACAAAGATACAAAAGATAGATATTAAAGAAGAATTACAAGAAAGATTCATGAATAATTCTTGATAAAACTCCTTCAATTGTGTTAGAACCAGCCTTGTCTGAGCTTCTTAGCTATCACACAAGTCTCCAAACTTCAAAATAGCCAAAAAGATACCTAGAAAGTGAGAAAAAAAACACATTTTTATACATTCTACAGCACGTCATGTGCCCCAAGCGCGTGCCAAAGGCGCTCTAGCGCTCTTGGATAGAAGTAGGATGTCAAAATACTATAGAATGCGCCCCATGCCCAAGTGTTTGCGCTCCAGCGTACAACATCTGTTGTCTGACGTTTACTGTATTTTTCTTCTTTTTTGAGTCAAAATTTGGTTCTAATATCTTCATAAAAGTTGATTTCTCATCAAAATTTTGCACTGCACTAAAACAATGAAACAACGACAAGCTACAAAAAATCTCTACTTAATAAAGGAAATAAGAACATAAACATTTCATTAAATCCAAGAATTAAAATCAACAAACTATATTAATATAACTTCTTAAATTAACTAATAATTAAAGATAAATATGACTAAAAACAATTTTAAAAAAAATATGCATATAATAAAAAATTATCAATAATATATTTACACAATTTTAAGCCGTACTGTGAAACATCATACAAAAACGACTTAGTTTACAACTCAACTCAATAATATGTTTGAAAGCTAAAACTTATTTTTCAAAACTTTCTTTTGATCTGAAAACAACCCTATATAAGATTAATATTCAAATTGCATAAAAATGATTTCAATATTGATGTGACCTAGTTTATGAAAACATCTTTTGCCGTGGATGTGCAAAATTTCAATTTTTTGTTGAAAAGTTTATGTCACCAATCTCAACCACATATTAGATAGAATTTGTTCGTGTCATTATTTACCATACCCACGTGAGGGTGAGGTTAAAGTCTTATATCGTGATACGAATGAATGATTACTATCATTAGCAACAAACAACCACAACTAAACAAAGCGTAAACGAGGCCTAATTATCTCTCTAACACAACCTCTTTCCGATATCAAAGTCTTAGTCATTTCTTCCTTCTTTTTATAATATAGAGGAAAATTAACAAAAAAAAATTAAGGAATTAATCGAGAGAAATCACTCTACAATCATCACCTAATAACAATTTAACAAAAGAGGATTAATCAACGCAGTCAAAATAAACTCCATACCATAATTAAGATTAGTCATTTTGTCCGTGAAACAATTAACTTCTCGATAAATATAATGTATCTTACAATTCCAACTTTTCTTATCCATTAAAGCTAGCGTTTCATAAAAAAAAATGTAAAAAATGAAAATTATGATAATTTCTAGTATAAATCATACCCACAATTGTGAAAAGATATTATGAAGGAATTTCTTCCTTCTTCACTTCACTTGACTATATTTCATATTTCATATATAAATATAATTTAACTTTTGTCACGATCCTTAATTTAATTCTTTATTCCTAAACAACAAATGTTAACTAATTGAACGCATTATCATATGATTAGAGTTTAGACCCCAGTTCCACTCTCATTTCCCCCAAAACCAATTATGACTCTCACTTTTCTTCACTTTAACATCAAAATTCCAATAGACACAAACAATTTATATAAAAATTTATTTGTTGCACTAAAATATCATATTATATATCTTAAATTCTGATTCAATTGACGAATGCTGATATTGTTAAGTTGAATATTTTGTACTGAGTTCGAATCTGTGACCTCAAACAGTTGTATAAGTTAATTATGACAGAATTTACCATTATTTTTAAAATAAAAAAAATCATATAACACTAAATTTAATTTTTATATACTATCAATATTAAAAATTTTATATTATTAGTAAATTTTAATCAATTTTAAAAATAATTATAATAAAACTTAAATATTTTTAATGATCTAATCATTATAAATGTTGACAATATAAAAATTATTTACTCTAACAAAATATATATATATATATCAATTAAAAAAATTAATTTATATATTATATCAGTGTATATAATTTTTGTATTATCAATTAATTATAATTTTTTTATTAATAATAATATTTAACTTTTATTATAACAATTTATAAAATCGACACATTATTGACAAATTGATTATAATTTAATAATTTGTTGTAAAATTTTAAATTTATAAGAATCACATAATATTATGAATAACAAGGAACCCCACGGCCCACACCACCAATACCCATGATTATTAGCAAACGTTACTTTTTTTATCCTAAGAAAGTTTTATTTTTTAATATAAAACTTTTCAAAAAGAAAAATATCAGATCCTGCATCCAAGAAGACCAGCTCATTTTGAGAGGCAAAACCGTAATTTTACCCTAAATCAAAGGTCTTCAATTTATAAATAAAGTTTACACACAATGTGATGTAACACACTCACAAAACTATGCTCCAAATAAACATAACCGCACCGGCAGAACCCGCCGCCGGTAAAACCCAATAGCAAAAAAAAAAAAAACTCATTCTTACAATTCTTCATCCTTCTTATTTTTTTGGAAATTCTGGTACCCAATTGAGAAAAGTTAACAACTTTGAAGAAATTTTGAGGAAAAAAATCAACCCACTACTTCAGCAAAAATAAAAAATAAAAAATTGTTCCAGTTATGAGGAAATAGTTGTTTTGAGAAGAGAAGCAAAAAACGGCGTCGCATAATGTTGCTTTGTTCAAAGCGTTCACGAAACGGCGTCGTATCGGGATCGGTGCCGGTTTACCTTAACGTTTACGATCTGACACCAATGAACGGTTACGCTTACTGGTTTGGTCTCGGTGTTTACCATTCCGGCGTTCAAGGTTCGTCATTTTCTCCGAAAATATAAAAACCTTCATTCTTAATTTCTCCGAAAAAATAAAAACTCAATTTTTAAATTTTTTTATTTTTATTTTTGAACCCATTATAGATGTAGATCTATGTTAAAAATTTAACGATGGGGTTCTCTATTTCTAAAAGAGTAATTAAGAATTCACTCAACCCCTTCTTTTTTCCAATGAAGAGTACTTTAGAATTAGATAAGGCAAATATTTGAGGCTAAAGTGTCTATTTTGGACTTCTTTTTTGTGTTAGACTAAATAGTACAAATGAAAAAATACTACGAAATAAAAAGTTCTAATTTAGTCTTTCAAAAATCTCAAATAATCATCAAAATAGTTTCTTTTAAGACTAAAATGGTTATAAAAATTGTTTAAAAGATAATATGAGTGATATTTGAGATTTCAAAAGGATTCAAGTAGTGTTTTGCATTGTTAGAAGATTAGTGTAACCCTCGTTAATAATAATTTATAATTTATTATTATATTTATTTTTTACAAGTTTTTTTTGTTTTGTTACTAAAAAAATTTATTTAAAAAAAATAGTTTAGTTTATTTTGGCTCATAACTAATTTGAATATTAACTATTTTTAATTAATTGAGTTTTTTATTTTATTTTTTCAGTTCATGATGTTGAGTATGCATTTGGGGCACATGAGTATTCATCAACAGGTATATTTGAAGGAGAACCAAAGAGATGTGAAGGGTTCAGATTTAGGAAGACAATATTGATTGGAAAAACAGATAAAGGAGTTAGTGAAGTGAGAGGTGTGATGGAAGAACTTGCTGGTGAATACAGAGGAAATGCTTACAATCTCATTACAAAAAATTGTAATCATTTTTGTAATGATGCTTGTGTTAAACTAACTGGAAAATCTATACCAAGTTGGGTTAATCGTCTTGCTAGGATTGGTAAGTAACTCACTTCTTCTACTTTGTTGCTTTTCACTTTTTTTTTGTTTTGGATATTTAATCTAAATGCATATTTGGAATGTTGCATTGATTTTGACGTAATTATAGTGGCACATTTAATTTTATTGAAATTCTAAAATGTATTTTGCCAAACTCATACAAATAAATTATTAAGAAAAAAATATTCTACGGAATAAATATTGAAATTGAAAACTTGTAGCCGTTGTTTTGATTTTGGTCATCGGTCAAATTATTGTATTTGCATTTGTTGCAATAAAAGTGGAGTGAAATCAAGATTTTAGTTGATAGCGACTATGATAGGATTAAGGAAAGAAAAAATAGTTGAGTAGTCCTTGTCAAAATAAAAAAATTGTAGTCAAGGAATACATATTTTTGTTTTAGAAATAGTTTAAGGGTGATAATAACTAGAGCATTTTTTAAGAAAAAAAAAATTACGTAAAAGAACATTTTTTAAGATTTTTAGATATTGACACAATTTTTAAAGATATATTTTTTTTTTATCTTTCAAGAATACTGTTAACATTTTTCATTGTTTAGTAAATGTAGGATGATAATTTCCGTCAAAAAATAATATAGGATAGCCTTCGTTTTAAATTATAAGTCACATTAAACAAAAAATTGTTTTATAAGTTATTTTACATCATTTTACAATATCAATGAAACGTTGTTATTTCTATCATATCATTTATTATTTATTATTATATGTTCTTCTAATTCTTTTAATTTATTTTTTCGGTGTTATTAATGAATAGTAATTTTATAAAATATCTCTTTTTTTTATTACAAAACTAATTGTATTTTTTTAATTTATGTAAAATTATCAAAGTGATCTATAATTTGACAAGATGATATATGTATTTCATTATTTTTAAATATATTTTATTCTTTTCTTTTAGGCACACAACTTTTTTTTGTTGCAAGTACACAACATATTTTATTCTTAGTATAACAGATACGTAAATATCTAGGATAACCATACTTTGCTATTGTGTGCACATTGTTATACTTAGGGGTGGACAACGGGCCGGGTAGGGCGGGTTCGGGCCCAAAACCCTAACCGGCCCAAACAGCGGATGGAAAAAATATATCCATTTCCGCCCAATAAAAAAATCGGGTAAAGCGGGTACGGGGCGGTTTCATGCGGTTTTCTACGGATTTAAAACCCAGATTTCATTTCTTCATCTTCATCAGTTCAAAACCCAAATTTCAAAACCCAGATTTCATTTCACTTCATCTTCATCAAAACCCAGATTTCATCTTCATCAGTTCATCTTCATCATCTTCATCAATAGACTGATGAATTATTTGGTACTTGGTTATTAGGCTGACGCGATTCAAAACCCAGATTTCACTTCATCTTCATCATCGTTGCTTATTTGGTTCTTCATCATCAATTCATCAGTTCATTTCTTCATCATCATCATCATCATCAGATTCATCACTCAACACTTCATCTTCTTCGATTCATCACTCAACAGTACACTTCATTTCTTCGATTCAACACTTCATCATCTTCGATTCTGTCTGTTACCACCAACAAAACCCATTCGATTCTGTTTCTATATTTCTGTTCGATTTTGTTACCAACAAAACCAATTTGGGCGGGTCGGTCACCGTCGATCCAAAAACCGTGACCCAAACCCGCCCGTGTCTACCCTAATAAACCCTCCAGTGCTATCCGTATGACCCGTTGGGCCCGATCCAACCCGCCCAACTCACCTAACCCGTTGCGGCCCGGGCGATTTGTCCAGCCCGTTATACTATGTTTAATGTCTTAACCAAAAACTGCACAATAATAAAATATGATTGAATTAATTGGTCAAATTCATTAAACTCCTTTATTATGTTGCTATAATATAGATATTTAAAAAATAATATTACGATAAAATAGAAAGATTTAAAATAATATAGAGTATAACTTAATTAATATCGGTTCGATAAATTCGATTTTAAAGGATACATATTTTTTTATTTTGTATCGAACAATCAAGTTATTGTTTTAGTTGTGTGAGAAAAGAAACTATACTTCTATTTTCATCAAACAACTTTCATCATGGGTGTATTTTTAGTGAGTTTTTAAATTTTCAATTCCTTATCAAAATCCAAGACTCTCGGTCAATAATTGCCTAAAACTTAATACCGGATGTTGAATTTGTTAAGTAGATGATCAAGTTGCTTAAAAAAAAGTTAATATTGATGTGAGAAGGAAAAAGAAAAATTACTATATTTGGAATTAGGTTGTTTTATTTGGTCGGGGTACTAGTCTCTTCCTCCTCAATGTCATATAAATTGTTGTGGAAAATTAAATGACAATGACAGTAACATCTAACATTAGTCATCTGCCAAATACTTATATTAATATATTTCGAATCCAGCTCCTTTTTAGTTACTTCCCTCCTAAATTTGAATATATAGATTCTCTTTGTGATAATGATCGAGGTAAACAAAGTTTGTCCCCATGTATAAAAAGTAGGATGAGTAAAAATATAAATAGTTTAATCTTTTGATATATTAACACATTCCAACTATATCTGTAATTTTAGAAATTATTTTGATAACTGTAAAATATTTTTGAGGTTTAATCACACTTTTTCTCCTATTTTATTATATTTATGAAATTAATTCTCTATTTTAAAATTGAATATTTTGATTTTTCAATTATCACATTTGTTGTGGTATTTATGCCAATCTAATATATTTTACCCTTTAATATATAGTAACTTTTGACTCTAAAAATGGTGATTTATGCCCGATTATAAATTTGAAGAAAAAAATATAATTTTTAAGATAAAAAAAATCACTATTTTTAAGGTTAAACATTACTAGATGTCAGAAGTAAAATTGAATCAAATATAATAAACAAGGATAAAAAATTCGATTTTAAAATATTTGGCCATTATAATTGATCGAAAGTGTAATTTTTAGACGTATATTTTTATTTTTAATTTGTTTATTACATGAATTTTTTGCTAAACTTCCTGAATAAAGATTTCATTTAAGTTGTGACCTAATTGAAATAATGATATCTTATTTTGTAGGTTTTATGTGCAATTGTGTTCTACCCGTGACTTTGAATTCAACTAAAGTTAGGCATCATAGAATAGAAGACAAACAATGTGAAGGAGTGAAACAAACACTAACAAGTGAACCAAACAAGGTTATTGTTTCAAATTCAACATCATCTTCACCTTCTTCTAGCTCTGGATTGAGAAGAGGAAGAAGTAGAACAAGACGTCCTCTTCCTCCACCTTCACCTTTGATTATTGGATCCTCTTCATCTTGATGTCTTCAATTGTCTTCTTTTTTTTTTTTTCACAATTTTTTACACAAGTTGCTATCTAACAAACAAAGAAAAGCAACATATTGGATTTTCAATAAAAAATTGCTTTTTTCACTCAAATTGAAAATTGTTATTATTCATTATTTATTTCATCCAATGAGATAGTGACTTTATGAATATATAAAAAAAATAAAAACAGCCAGGAATCCCGGATTCATTCTGCATTTTTTCTTTGTAAGAGATGGCCCACCTCTAACTCTAAGGTGGATTAAAGAAAAAATTAATAATACCACTTACACATCAAAAGGAGAAAGAGATGGAAAAGAGAAAAATTATTGTCATAGGAATAAGTGCTTTAGTGATTATTATTATTTTATGAACAGTTCTTTAGTGATTATTTATATTTATTTTTTTAAAAAAATTATGATGCATTTATGAACTATTTTTCATTTATTTAAATAAATTTTCCAGAACAGTTTATAAATAATATTTAATTAACTTTTACAATTCTTTTTTTGTTCATTAAAAGATTTAATGACAGTACGGTGTAAATATTTTAACATGATAATGAAAGTTACAATTATGAGAAAAAAAGCTATGCCTTGTCAATGTAAATAAAAAAATATTAAAATTATATTTTTTATAGAGAGAAAATTATATTTTTTAATATTACCAGTGAAGCACGGTGAATATTAACAATCTCAAACTCGTTGTCGCCTCCGAGTTTTACTCAATCAAAACAGCAGATTTTCCGCACCTAAATTAGAATGAGTTTGGGCGGGTACCTGACTACCTCGAGTACGGGTTGCTAATTGACTTTAAAAAATTGTAAATTTCATATTTATTTTTTTATCAAAGTTCATTTTGCAATTGAATATTAAAATATTGTTAAGAAAAAAAAAACAAAAGACATGTTTGTGCGAAAGATATACCATTAAGCATTGTAGGAATAATTATCTCATATGTAACTTTAATACGAAAGAATAAAATGGGATCTCTTATCATTCAATCAAAAAGAGAAACGTCAAACTTTGATGAAATGAATTTCAATAATGAGATGAGAAATTCCAATTTACTCTCTCAAATGAAAATTACACATTAGAAAATCTATTCCCTAACTCAAACCTCTCCCGAGTTTATTCATTGCATAAACTTAGCCTAGTCAAAGTATGTGTTACCTCTAGGTTTGGCACATTATATTTACTTAAAAGAGTTCTTACCCTTATTGGCCATTAAAGAGAATAGGGAGAATTGTGAAAATTGTGCAAGGCGATTAAGGCAATCGCCTTAGGCTTATGCAATCATGTCAATAATAAAATTTTGCATATAAAATATACAGTAAAAACAAATCATGGCCCTAATCATATCATTTTAAGATTGTAATAAAATTCAATTATATAAGTGCTTGAGTTTTTGTCCGAACACTAAAACTCGTGTACATAACATGATATAGGCATAACATTATAAGGGGCAGGCAAATTAGAGATAGAGGCATCAACGAAATTTACATGCAAACACTAAAGAGAGATTTAGAAGTATATGATCATCTTTAAATGTAATAAGACTTCGGATTGTTGATTATAAAACTTGGTTTTATGCAACGATGTCAAAATTGAGAGTTTAAACAAACTCATTTTGTTTATGTAAAATTGTCTCGTAGATTTGTACGATTGTATTTTATATTAAAAATAATATATACATAACATATATACTTATATAATATATTAAATGTACCAAATTCAAAATTACAGTTCAATTTATAAAGAAAAAATTAAATGAAAAAGAAGAAGAAAAATAGAATGTGAAAACTCTGATAAAAAAAAGATTCAAAACTCTATTAAAGATTCCAAGTGAATTTACTCAAGATCATTGCGAGTCCATCTTAGTAAACTCGGTTTCATTTCTAAGTTTAGTAAAATTCGAATTTACAACCGAATCAAATCAAAATTGATATGTAGTTAACTCACGATTTTTACAATCTTGCCTCATTTAATGAATAAAAACCACAAGTCTAGGTTCCAAAATCTCCGAGATTGAAAAAACCACAGCGCCACCTAACCTAGTATTTGGGATAATATGTAAAAGTCTTTGTGTCTCTTTTTTGCCTTTTAACTTGTATAGTGGTATTGTAATTATGATTGGATATCTTGCAATTGTCTTAGACATCAAGATTTATTTGTATGGTAAATCAGCATAGTCTTCGAAAGTGTAAGACATTGTCACTTTAATATCCGATTCAATCAAAAACTCAAATTAGTTATCGAATCATCAAAATAGTATTTCAAATATATAACTTACTATCATAAAAGTCATTGAGTCAAAATAGTCCATTACCATTATAACGTCAAGGACTAAACTGACTAGCATTTGATGATGACTAATTTGAATTTTAACTAAGTCAGGAATCAAAGTGACAGCACCCTTCACTTTTAAAGACTTAAACAGTGGTTTACCTTTATGTCTGCTATGTTTTAAAGTGTGACTTTTCTCACTAATAAAATGGGTCAACAATAAAATTAATGCTTAAATCGTGTTCAAAATGAAGATGGCCTAAACACATGCTATGATGGTAAATGAGTCTCTTTACAAACAGACATTATGTTTGTTATTCTGTCTAAGTCATAAATGGTTATCATTTATTGACAATCATCCTGTTTCATCTTATGTTCAATTCTGTTGCACACATGCATATATATACATAAAATATCACATTGCTATTTCAAAAGCATTGAGAGTGACAATGTGAGGGAAAGACATGGACTAAAGAAAATTGGTCCTGTCATTTTCTGTCTGTGTCCTTTCTTTTAAGGGTAGTGACTTTTACTATTTGGAGTTTGCACTTTTTCTTCCTTGAGCTCTATTGGAGTCAACAAAGCTTGATGTTAGAACAACAACTTTTGACTCACAATAATTGTACAAATGAAGCAAGTAAAAATCTGTTACCTAGGATTTTTTTTTCCTTTTTAATCATTTTATATTTGTAAAGTATTCATCAGTTTTGTAGATAACTAATATATGTCGAAAAATTAACTATCTTTAGGAAAGTCTCTCTTCCGGCTCCTATGATGTTTTATTTTCCATTGATAAAACTCAAACTTAGAACCTCGTTTAAAAAGCCAATTTTATAGTGTACGCGTGAGGTAAATCTTAAACTATATATATATAAGTTTGTTTTCACTATTAGATTAATAGATCTAACCATTGAATTAAATGAAATATAATGAGATTTATTGATCTAATGGAAAAGAATAAACTTGTATAAAATATAAGATTATTTTACTTGTACCCATTATACATAGCCTCTTTAAAATATTTATTTAACTTTGAGTTTAATTTCAGTGGGACCAATTTCATAGGCACAGTCTTTTTAGTTTTGTAAACTAGCAATTTCATAGCTTAGATCAAGAAAATAACTAATGTTTATGGAAATAATTCCATGAACTTTCATCTGATTAAAGAGACAAAAAAATTGAACAATTACTATCCCTTATATCCCCCATCATGATATATAAATAAATCAATCAATTAAAACTAAAGCAGTTGAAAAAAAAATACAACTAAAGCTCATTTTCATCTTTATTATTTTGCATTCACTGGCAAAATGAATCGAAAGTTTTTTTATACTTCTAAACTGAAAAAGTACAATTCAAAAGTACTCATTTCGTTACTTTTGACTAAACATAGATTTGGCGAAAAATTAAGTTTGTAGAATTAATTTTCAAAAGAATCCAAACATAATTTCAACTCACTTTTTCATTACAAAATTAAATTCAGAGTTGCAAATGGAATGCTCTAAGACGGGTCTCAATTTAGTTCAATTTTCCTCCCATTTACTTCTCAAACTACTAGAAGCATAACTGCATAAAAACTCTTTAGGTGAATGCTATGAATTGAATATATGATGTTGGTATTGGTAATGATTACAGAGTACAAGCTTATCTAACCTCAACTGCATCTATAACATGGAACAATTTTTTTAATAGAAGTAACAATAGTTTATATTTTCGAATGCCCATTAAGAAACTAGGCCAACAGAAAAACAATATAACTTGTCACAAGGCACCCATCTGATTTGGTAATCCGACAGCTTCTCTTGCTCAAAGGAGTGCTGCCAACAAACTGGTATAAGTTGAAGTTAGAACATACATATTTGAAAAACTGCACAAGTAATAAATAAAGAGATTAATTTTGATAACATTTGTTACTATAAAACTTTTTACACAGTAAACCAATTGCAAAATCGCTTTTGTATGCCTTTAAAAGTAAATAAGATTGAAGTCAAATATTTGTAGTAATCTTACGATTGTGATTGAATGATAGTGTAGAAAATCTTTACGTTGTCAATATATATGAAAAATATCCATAAATAAATTATTAAAATATTTAATGAACCCACATACCTATGATTGCACACTACAGAGAATCAGATGGCTGAAAGATATCAAATTATTTTTGTTTTTCTCGCAACCATTCAACAAAATTATCCAGAATTAAGGGCCACGCAAGTTCGGGATCATAGTTATCAAGCGACGGAAAACTTATCTGTAAAAATTTATAAATCCAAAGAAAGAAGTTAAGAATACAACAATTGTGTATTCATCTAATGTGCTTATGTGAAAAGCAAATGGTACCATGAAAGACGAGTGCATCAATAGGGTAGCAACACATATGAATACTATGGGTGACAAAGGATTAAGAAATATCACCCTTTTGAGAATTTATTATCATAAAAGCAATCTATAAGTAGCAGAAAAAGAGGCCTACCTCGTTGCAAAACCGGAAAAATCCCATCCACTGATCCGTGTTTACGACCTTGTAATCATTTTGATTCTACCATAAATAATAAAAAAATAAAAAAAAAAATGTAAGAATCATTGGTATGAACTAAAACAATAGTGTGATACACATTATTCACCTTCATATATTCCATGAATAAGCTGACTTGGGCTGGAAATGTTGAACTCAAAACAAGAGTAAGTAATTCACAAATGCTCTCTATATCAATGCTTTTCTGTTTCTCCTCTGGTAAAATTGAAAAAGTTAGATATACAACATATAATGAATGAGAAAAGGAAAAGTTATATGCTAAAATCAATTTACACAAAATCACATCAAAGTTTACCCGTTAGACAATATTGGAAAGCATAAGAATAGAAATCTGCAAAATTTGATGGCCTCCTGACCTTCACATTAGATGTCAAATTAAAAAAAATGAAGTTAGCAAGTATTATAATATTTCCCCATTCATAACAACAATTTCCATCTGAAAAAGTATCGCATAAATAATCATACCTCCTTTTCTAGGTCCGGAAGTGCCTTCTTCAATTTACTTACTGTATCAGCCCTTAGTGCTTTTAAGCCTCTTCTCCATTCATCCTATAAAATATATAGGTGATAAAAGTGTATTTCATTATAAGGATGGGAAAGGAAATATGGTACCAAAACTACATGATTTGTACCAAACATAAACAAGACTCAAGTATTTTCAAGTATTTGTGCCTTTAAAGTATAAAATTATGTATTAAAAAATGGGATAATCTTGGCAGCGATTACAGTATTCTATGGCCTTCACCATATGGTGAGAGATAAATATTATATGTGTATGCGCTGTGGTTGGAGAACAGAAAGTATAGGATCTATGGAACTGTACTTAAGTTCCAAACTTTGAAAATTGAAATAATTCCGAGAGAAATGTTCAGAACAATGGACATGATAATATACATACCAAGGTAAAATATCCTTGCTCCTCAGCTTTCATTTTCCTGTTACATTTAGCCTTCATTAACTCCTAACATAGACTTAATATAAAGATATACTATAAGAATATAGTATTAAAGGACAATAACTGAACAACTGTTGCTTACCACGCAAGCATCAAAATCCTCACATCAGTATGGTCCACCTCCATATCAGCACAAAGTGCTTCAATTCCTTCTGGGCTGTAACAAAGTTATAAAAATACGGTGAACCTACTTTAAAAATGTATCTACGTAGTATGTTTGTATAACAAAATAAATTTTTTACTTTCTTTTGTTTTCTATTTATTTACAAGCATGATTTCTGTCTTATCAAGTCTAACCCAATAGCATGAGCTAATATTATCACGTAAAACATTGTCCTATTATTACATGATGATGACACTATCGTCTTCCACAACCACCACAAGTCTCTCCCTCTTCAAAGACCAACATTGGACCAACGCCAAGTTTCTGCTCAGGCATACACATGCCAGCTAAAACAATTTCAATCCTGGATATCAACCAAATATTCAAAAACTATTTAAAAAATTCCAATTTCAACCAAACATTTCCTAAGAGGTGTTGAATGAAGTCACGCTAATCAGCATGCAATTCCCTCAATATGAAGTTGCAAAAAAGAAAAATCAAAATAGTTCTTAAATGTCCTCATCTAATTGAAGAAACCGCCATCCATGGCATGGACAGCAAAAAGATGAAGATTAAGCAGCAAAGAAGATGAGAGTCGGGCATTGCCAGAGACAGGCTGAGGTATACCAGTTCATTTACAGCAGTAAGTAATCACTAATTGAATGCTATTAATCCCCATATATCAATGTCCAAGATTTGAAAATGAATTGAGAAAACATCAATGGCATAATATTATTTGATCTATGTAATTAGAATTACATAAAGGAACACTCTAATGAAGCATACTTACTCAATCAACCCGGAAGATCCATTGGCATATGCATAAAATAGACTATCAATCCGTTCCAATTCCTTTGAGCTTGCTTTACTCGAAGCTGAAAAATCACGTTCCATACAATTAGAACAGCAAATAGCTAAACAAGATACCACAATAGACAGTAAAAAAAAGAGGCAGGAATAAACAGGTAATAATAATAAACAACACAAGTGCTTCAAAATACATTTCGGTATGGTTTTAATTTGCAGCCATGGTCCTCGATATTGCGTAAAATTGCCGACATATGCAGCTGATGCTGGTTCAGATGCTTACATTTTCCATTTTCAATATTGATAACTATTCCTTTAGATGCAACTTTTGATCACCAATCAGTCTCTTTTTTTTTTTTCTTGATTAAATAAAATTGTTGATTAATTAAACTATAAATTCTTGATTTGATTTCTTGCATTAATGATTATTAATTACCTCGGTAGAACCAACAACACTTTTGATCAAAGGCGTGTCTCGGTGTCAGACATGACACCAAAATCTTGATTACATTCAATTAATTCATTTTTTCAAATGATTAGAGTCACGTGTCCCGTTCTTCATAGCTAATTACTATACTTCTCGCACCTCACTGAATCCCAATCCCAATCTCTAACAGAAATTAAATAAACTTTAAAATTATAATCTTTTTACCGAAAACTTTGAGGAAAAAAAAATAGCTATTAATCAATAAGTAGGGTTGAACCCCCAAAGAGAAAAATCAAATTTAACATGAGAATGAGAATTGAAAAAAAAAAAAACCTTAATCTGAGCTTAAAATAATCTGAAATTGAAATATGAAAAATGGAGAGAGAGAGAGAGAGAAGAAATGAAGGAGTACCTGAGCGGAAGAGATCCGCGGCTGAGGAATTGACGGAAGGATTGGAATTGGATTGACCCGTTTTCTTGTTTGCAGAGCGTCGCATCTTCAACAAGAAATCCAGAGAGGAAGATCTCGCAGAGAGAGAGATGTTGTGGGAAAGAGGTTGAGGATGATGACGTGGACCAAAGAGTGTGGCTTTATCACAATAATAATGTCAGAGTTTTCATTTCATTTACTTGCAATCTTCATTTCAATTGACTTTTGATATTTTTCTTTAACAATACGTACAATGAAGGAGGATGAAGGAATTAATACTCCAATATAGGTATTTCATTTCTGAATCTAGACATATATACACTCAATATTGTCTCATGTAAAAAGGAAATTTTTTTATGTATATTAATTAACAAAAATGTATAAATTATTTTATTACATTATTTTTTAGGTATTAATACATTGTCAATGTATTATACAAAAAAAGTATTACATACAAGATATTTGAAAGTTAAAAAACTCGTTTATTTTAAGGTAATTTTTTATTTATAGATCGATAAATTATTTTAGGAAGGGAGTATAAATAAAGATGATATTTGAAAAGTTATGTATGTAGTTAAAAATTAGGACAATATATATATCAATTTTTTTAGATATTATTTTTGTTTATATTTCATTTCAAAGTAATATTATATATTATTACTCAAATATCAAATATAAATAAAAGTATGATAAAAAAAAGTTAATGTATATAATTTAAAATTTTAATTATATACATCAATTATTTTACCATATTTTTATTTATATTTAAGAGGAAGAAAATATTTATTATGTCATGTTGCAAATTTGAATATACAATATTATACTTGTATTTATTTTGTTGACGTGAGTTTTACAACTAAACTCATTAGAATCAAATAAAAAGAAACAAAAATAGAATCTGCAGATTCTTAATTAATTTTGAATTTTGTAAATTGAGAAATATATCTCTAAAATTATAATTATTTTATTGTTTTTATTATAAAAAATACCAATTAAGCTAAGTTTTCAAAAATATCTTCTAGAAAGGTGAGCTCAAAAATATCTTCTGCTTTACTATGGTATAAAATTTCAATGTTATTTGTATTGGGTAAATTCAGATTATGGATCATAAGCCCAGGTCCCTCTAATTGACAATTGAATGAGAGTTTGGCAGTTATTAAATTTTTGATAGAATAATTTTTTATCATATTTTATTTACATATCGATCAAATTCCGAATCAATAAAACTGATTTCTTTTTAAATACACGATAAAATACTAATGATATTTTTATTGGTCTTTTTTTATAAAATTTATTTTAAATTTTCAATTATCAATTATATTAAGTGAATATTTGTTGTAGCGGCAATCAAACATTTTTCTCAAAACTACAAACGTAGCTTCTCCATTTTCACGGTAAAGGCACCCAAACTTGCGGACACCCACAAATTGTTTTCTGCAAATTTTATTAAATACTGTGATTAAAGTATAAATCTATTCTCTCTCTTAATACTAAAGGATGAGTTTCACTGTAGCATTTTGATTCTTTATGAATTTTAAAATCACCGTTCTTAAACAATCTCGTGGTTCCTCTTCATATCAAGTGAGCATATCACTATATAATAAAAGTAAATTTTCTTGTATATTTTTAATTTAAGATAGTACCAGTACATTTTTTACGAAACATTCATTTATCATCATTATCTTCATTGAAAGTTATTATATACTATCAGCATTTAATTATTTTTTCTTTTTTATGTTTATTGTTCGCAAATTTAATATATATATATATATATTAATTTATTTTTTTTAAATAAACTATAAAATAAAATATAGTATTATATATTACAAATATACAATCTAAATATTTATTTATACATATTATAATAATTATTAATTGAAGTTTAAATCTGCATCATTAAACCCAGGTTCTATAACCATCACTTTTAAATTACAATAATTATTTTGATGATTCTCGGCCGTATTTTGTAACAATGATTTGAAAATTATAATTTTTATAATTTACCCATTTAATTTTAACTAAGTATATTAACTATGAGTTAAAAATTATAGTTTGGATCATTCAACAATTGAATATAACTTTATTACACTAACACTTACACATAAAAATTGTAAGTAATTATTTGTATAATTAAGTAATATTAAATTGTTGAATAATTAAAATTAAAATGTTTAGTGCTCGTTGAATTTTGTGAAGTTCAAGAAAATTTTATAACTAGAGAAGAATATATTATAAATAAGTCTTGCGAATAATTTTTAACATGAGGTAGGTGACATTTTTTAGTTGAGAATGTAACAAGAATAGCTAAGAACTTAGAACAAAATTACGAAAATATAAATATAATAATATCCAAAAATATATATAATTAGTATATAAATTATTTTTCATATGTTCTGACTCAATTCATTATTATTATAAAATAAATTTAATTAGTATCTATTTTGTTTAATATAAGTAAAAAAAATTATTTTAATTAAAATTATGGTATTAAATTATGTAAAAAATATGATTTACTTGGCGAGGTCACCTATTCATAATCTTGACCATTAAATTTATTTAGTATTAAATCAAATCTTTACATTTATTTATTATGGCGACATATATGTTTGGAACCATAGTGACCATCACATGTATGTAAGTTCAGCTATGATAAATCATAAATAAGAATGTTCACGATATAGGACATTAGTAATCTAGATTTGATATTCTTCATCAACTAAAGATAAACTCCTCATATTGATATTCGTATAAAAAATAATCTTGTTTAATTACGAGAGAAAATCACAGTTTAATAATGAAAAAAAACAATATATTTAGTTTAAATGAATATATTTTAAAAAAGAAATTACTTTTTTTTTTACAATTTTTTTTCACATTATATATTTTTAATATATAACAATAAAAAATAAGAAAGAGAGAAAAACAATAGGAGAGAAGTTTGATAAAAATTTGATATTATTTAAATGAATAAAAAATGAATTGATAAAAATAGTTAAAAGACAAATTTATATTTATTATTAAAATTTAAAAACAATTCATTTATTTGTGATATTTACACTCCCATAACTTTTGATGTACAATCTTAGAATTTTTTTTTGTCAAACCTTATTAGACATAGTAATTTACATGTCGACAGATTACAGAATATTAATAGTAAAAATATTCAATTTTTTTTTATAGTACCGTGCTTAACAAAAATAACAACCAGATATTTAAAATCAAAATATAACAATAAAAATTTAGTTTTTATATAATTTTAAAATTAAACGTGCCCTTAATTTGAAATTGAATCCATAACACTTCGTCTTCGATTCTCATCACTCTCCGTCGCCGCCGCTAAACTAACCGTCTCTCTTTCACGCAGTGGAGGCGTACGCAAGGAACCAAACCCTAACTTTGATACCAGGCCTTCTCTCCTCTCTCACCCCGCGCGGCTGCTGCGTTCCACCGGCACACACAACTTCGCCGCTGCCGCTCTGGTCTCCGTCTTCCGTGCACAGCTCGACTGCGACTCACAGTCTCACACTCACCGCGCTGCTCCCTCTGAAACAGTAAGGTCTTTTTCTCACCCCTATGCGATGAATTACATTTGTGTTTTTAAAATACTTATCACAGTTATTATGCATTTATGTTTTTATGTTATTTTTTTGTGTCAATTTATTGATAATTTCATTCATTTGAATTGATTAGATTATCATAGGTTATACAAGATATATATAGGCTAAGAATTAGAAAAGCTAACTAATAACAGAAAAGCTAACTAACTTGACTAACTAATAACAGAAAAGCTAACTAACTTGACTAACTAAAAACGGAAACAAATAGTTACACTTAATAAGCTATAAGCTAATTATCCAAAATCATTACTATGATGATGATTATCCTTTATAATTATTGTTCGTGATGAATCACTGGTTGGTAAGGCAATTTAGAAATCTGCGAATTCTTGGTTGAGGAATTTACTATGACATTCCACAAGTTTGTATGGAAAAACAAGGGTACTGTCTGTTTTGAGCCTTTTGAAATTTAAAATTCGAGCTTGAAATCTAAACTGTTAGATCTTAATCGGACGGCTCCCAGTGTTGTCAATTACAGATTGTGGAAAGTAGCGGTTTGATCAAATTCCACTATGCTATAGTGTTATACCGCCGCAATAGCGGCTATTTGACAACACTCTGTACTAAATAGTATATTACAGAGCAATATTGATTTGTTCAATTTCCGCTATGCTATAGCGCTACAATGCCGCAATAGCGGCTATTTGACAACACTGACGGCTCTGATCTACCTGACTGCGCTGCAGTCGGCCCTCTCTGACTGCAGTGAATATTGGTCCATGTCTTGTTTAGTTGCTTTTGTTCATGCTTTACAGTGTAGTTTGTGTTTGTACAATGTTAATTAACTCTATCTTTTTCTTTATTTTCCTATTTAGTCGTCAAAGATGGTTACAGACGGAACCAAAAAGCCGAATGTTTCAGTACCTGTTGTTGTGCCACCTCGCAAAATCAATGTCCAGAAGTTTGCAGAATCTCGTTCCCTCGAGCTTCAGAGCCTTCAATGTATCGTTGAAAATAGAGTAAACAATGATTATAAGTCTCAAAGGAACAAGAGAACAAGAACAACATCATTTAATGACCAAATTGCAAGAAAGGGCCGCAGAAGAAAGAGCCAAAAACTGGGAGTAGTTGATAATTCAGTTTTGAAGAAGGACAATATAATGCAGCTTCCTCGACGTGTTCGTCGAAGATATGAACTCAAGAATAACCCAGAGAATGGCTTTTGCACTTCTGGAGATGGAACAAAGAGGCTGAGAACACATGTTTGGCATGCAAAGAGATTTTCCATGACCAAGCTGTGGGGTTACCACCTTCCTCTGGGTCTTCAAGGAAGGTAGGTCTTTTTTAATATAAATACTACAGAGAAACTGACTAAAGAGTCAATGGAGGGATTAGAAGCATGTTAATTTCATTATGTAGGGTTGCTTTACTTTGTTAAGATGAATTTGAACTGGATTATGGAAACCTAACGCTACATGCATATTTGTGTTTTAAATCTTATGGAAACACTAACAAGGATTTGTGTGTTTATTTAGAGGGAAAGGTTCGAGGGTATTGTTGAAAAAGTTCAAACAAGGGGTGCTAGTACACGATGCAAGCTATTATACTGCTGTTCAATTGGAGGGACCAGAGGTAGTTTATTTTATTGTAGTCTCAGCTTCTGAAAATAATGGTTTAGTTCTCGTAGCTTTGCTTAACGTTGTTCTGTTTACAGGATTCATTAGTTTCAGTATTAAGAATGGTACTTGTGCCCTCTCCCATAACAGTAGCACATCCCAGAAATCATGATGATTCTGTTCATTCTGGTACAACCTATGGAACTGCAATGGTGAGTGTTTCTTTTGCCGTTTCTTGCAATAGCCATGTTGTTTTGGTCACAAAATTATTTTTTCTTTCTTGACAGCTGCATCTCGTTGGAGCACCAGTTTCTCGGCCAATTGCTCCTGTAACCTATATGTGGCAACCAACTTTCCAACAAAATATCACTGACCTAGGTGTCAGAGATGATTGTTCTTCTTTTAGACAACATGATATCAGTGATGAAAAAATTAATCCTGATGTTGATTTATGCGAAAAATCAGACAGAATGGAGTGTAGTGATTCATTTAGACACCTTTGGGTGTGGATACATGCTTCTGCCTTTGAAGAAGGATATGATAATCTAAAACTGGCATGCCAGAAAGAGGTTCACTTTCTTCTTTTGATTCTTATATGGATAACCCAATTGTATTGTGTCTATTGTTTTTCTTGTACTGGATACTGATGAAAACAAGTAGAAGCCAGTGAACTCGTTACTCCTGTAGATTTGTGTAACAGATAATTTCATTTTACCGTGCTATTCCCTGATCACTTTGCCTATTTGAAAAGCATTCGGCTTGTTTCATTCCAACATAAGCATGATTGAGAGCTGGGACATAATATGCATTTATGTTTGAGTTGACAACTTGTAAAGATTCAGATGATTATAGATCCTTGCAAGTCACACTACCTTGTCATTACTTGTCAGATGCTGTCTCTTTATAAGAAAGATTTTGCCTGAAATTGCAATACTGATTATTCCTTCTAGATTGTAGTCCTGATTAATTTAAAAAAAATGTTTTTTGTGATATAAATTAGTCACTAAGTAGTTTGGTTTGTCCAAGATTTTAATTTCTCTGTTGAAGTTAAACTGTTAAAGAACTAAGAGTCATAAAAACTGCATATAACTCACATTATATGTTTTTTACCGCTACCATAATGCAGATGGAAAAGAGAGGCATCTCAATCAATTGTTCTTCTCTTGAAGGTCAACTTGCAAAATTAGAATTAATGGGATCTGGGACATTTCAACTTCTTCAGAAGATATTGCATCCTGTTAGCAGGTTTGTTGTTTAAATTTGAAAAGTAGTGCCATTTTAATTTTTACTTGTTTTACAATAATGATCCAAAATGGCTGATGTTTGCATGACAGTATTTCAGAAAATCATTGGCAGTTAAATAAACACGTGCCTATAGAAGAAAACCACATTTCTCAGAATACAAAGTTTTCTATACTGAAAAATGTGGAGCATTTTTCTTCTCGTGCAATGTTAGCTCTTAATGTTAAGGATCCTCGAGTTTTACCTGTGAAAAGGTCTGTTGTTCCAGCGGAGCCAATTTCAACTGAGGCACTAAGTGATGATGCACAAGAAACTAATTGCAAAGAGCTTGTAGATTTGGGGGGAATGATGGAAACGGATAAAGAATTATCTTTGTCAGAATTTGGAGACAACCAGTCTAATATTGATGATCTATGGTATGCTACGACCAGAGGGTTGAAGCGCCCAGTGGAAGACAGTGTCCTTTCTGAGGAGAAGCACCGTGAAAGAATGGTTAAATTCTGCCTCGATGACTTAAATTTTGGCGTGGCGAACTCTTCAACCAAAGAGCAGTGCTCAAGATCTTGCCCTATTCTGCTTTTAAAAAATGATGATGCGAAGGAATTGACCATGGGGTAAATTATTCTTTAATATGTTTTTGCTTTTAATTTATTTGAAATCACCAGTGCTGTTTATGAACATCTATCAAGTACTATTGTTTTTATTCAAATTTTGAAAGCAAAAGATAGATATTTGTGATCACCTGCTCAAGATACATTAGAAAAATTGAGATAACTTGCCATAAGTTTAATGAGCTACAAAGATCAATTGATCAAACATGCTCGATTGCATTTGATTGGATGAATATTTATGTTAAAAAATCTTTCTTCTTATGACTAAATAATAAATGCTTTTGTGATTATCTTCTAGATGGTCTGTTATACTTCCCTTAAGTTGGGTTAAAGCCTTCTGGATTCCACTTGTCTCTAATGGGGCACATGCAATCGGTTTGCAAGAGAAGCAGTGGATTGCATGCGATGTAAGTATTTGCACCGCATACCTCACAAAAAATTCATTTTTTTTTGTTTTTTTATTTGTATAGAGTATTGGATATTACCTAAAAACTTTTCATTTTACCCAGATGGGGATACCATCTTTCCCGTCAGATTTCCCAGATTGTAAGGCATACTCATGTTTCATGGCCGCTAAAGAAGCTGCATGTAATCAAAAGGCAGAACTTCGTCCTGTTTATGTAAGGAATTTGAGAGTTCCCATCCTGTCTCCATGGGGCGTTGTTCGTACTACTCTCAACAAAGTGATTAGCACAATGGAGACTCTTGACCTTTCAGCTACGAAAGATTTGACCAATGTTAATTCCTTGTCAAACTCTTGCCCTAACCTTAAAATTTCAAATTTTGACTCTGACAATTCATTTGAAGGAACTGTAGCAAGGACAGGTTGTATGCTGACTACGTTATTCAATGAAACCAAAACTGGCCAATTGCTGTTATTTCCTTATGCAGCAGATGGAATGACTAGAATCTCTAAGTTTATTAAGGGAGAACTAACACTTGATATGAGGCATAGAAGATCTGTCATTTATGACCATAAGCTATGTTTTGTAAGAGTTCATCTTCACCCATTCAAGGAAGGCTTTTTTGAAGAGGGGGCAGTTATTTGTGCGCCGTGTCCTTCTGATATATCTTTATGGACTTCAAGGTAATTTAATTATGAAATTATGCATTCCTGTTTTATTAATGATAATTATATTTTTTGTTAACTGGAAATTAAGAATTGACCATCATTATTCTTGTAAAATTTATTTTTTATTTGTCAAACATCTATGTTTTGTTTGGCTACAGGATAACAAGATATGGTTGCAAGTGTTTTATCATAAGATTCTTATAGAAACCGGTACCAAACATAGAGATTTAAGGGAAATAGACAACCTTTAATGATGATACAATAGAATTACACAATTGGTTCCCAAGAAATTCGAGAGTCTTTTGGGTCTCTCCCTTCCAAGAATTCGAGAGCTTGGTCTCTCCCAATTAATATCCAATCCCCAAATAATTGCCTGCTGACTTTTCCATCAATTTTCCCCAATACTAATAAGAGGTCTAACAGATTCATTGTTCTCTAGGTTTCTCAATTAATTAGAGTATAATGTGGGGAAGGATCTAACAAAAAGATATTTATTTTCTTCTATTTTTTTTGCCAATCCTGTGATGCAATCTGGGTAAAAAGAGACTTTTCTCTTCTAGCTTGGAATAGATAGCGAATTTTAGAGTAAATTATTTTGGCTTCCCCTCTAGATTTAGATTACCGTTCATATTTTACAGGACTATAGTCTAATTTTTTTTAGTGCACTTTCACACGGCTGTTAGTCTATTGGTCGACTGTTAGTCATTTTAACACAGTAATAATGGTATACGATTAATTAACAACTCTTAAGTATGAAACAACATATTGGACACAAGTATAGCGTAATTATAAAATGTGAGGGGTTTGGGCTGGGTTTTATATATAGAAGAGGCAATATGGGTTGGTTGGAGTATTTTATTCTAAATTTTGAACCTTTAATGCTTAGGAATATAAAAAACTTAATATTGTGTATGTATATTGTATGTCTTGCAGTTCACGGAAAAGTGAAATGGGACTTAAACTGTCTGAGTGTGCTATGAGATCATACTTCAAAGAGAATTTCTCCGGCAAATGGGGAATGCAGATACCAGATGATTCAGTTGGGAGAGAGTCTCACCGGTGGCCTATTGGCTTTGTCACGACAGCTTGTGTTCAAGGAAGGTTTGAAATCATATCTTTTTGGATTCTAATCCATTTTAATTAGTCCGAGTATAAATTACGATTTGCAAAGAACATATAAGTACCTCATCATAGAGAATCTTACCGTGTGCAATGTGTCATTGCAGCAAGAGGCTTGTAGCAGAGGGATTTTGTGAGGCAGTTTTACTATCTCATTTAAGAGAGGAACAGTGGACGGAGATGCCTGCGAAGCAGAAGAGGAAGGAAATATACGTACTTGTCAGGAATTTAAGATCTGTTGCATATAGGCTAGCTCTTGCTTCTATTATCTTAGAGCATCAGGAAAATGACATTGAGTTTTTGTAAAGGGATTTTATGTTGGATTGAACTTTGCAATTTACATTGTTACAAATAGGGCCAAATTGGTAAAACTTTTCTTGTTAGAAAAAGGGAAAAGCAACAACATAGAGAACAATGCTTACTTTTATTTTTATAAATAAAATTATTATGTACAATCATCACATTTGAAGTTATCCATACTTGTAATTAATCCAAAATTGATTCTGTTACTTTTTTTAGCCCATCCGCACTATCAAATTCTCCAGGTTTTCCAAGACCACTGCATACACTGTTGTTGATGTGGTCTGTTCTACCATCGTCGGGAAATCTTGCTTACAACTTTTGCTGCATAAGTCTTTCATTGTGGCCCACTTAACCTTTTCTTCTTGTATTTCTTCCTTTCCTCTTTTTTCTTGGTAGGGAGCAGCTCTTACTCAGATCATCCTCAATGCCTCCAGTTTGCAGCTTCTTTCTTCTTTGAAGGAAGTGAACACTGAGAAGGATGGATTTTAAATTTTGAGGTTTGTGCTTTGATGCTATAAGGACTGTCTTGTGGTTGGATAGTTTATACATTTTGATTTTGTTGTGTTTGGTTTGAATAATCTATGCCTGTATGAGCTGATTTAGACACTTAAGTTCTACTTCATTTTGAACAACTGTGCATTAATGGGAATAGCATTCATTCTGTGAATTTAGTTTATATCATGTTATAATAAAGATTCTGAATGTGGAAACTTTATGTTCATATAATGTATATCATAATAAATTCTGTACATGCATTGTCAATTGTGTTTCGCTACTTACTGTAAAATGGTACTTGCAAACCTAGAGATATTTCCCGATTACTCTATTTTTCATTCTTGTGCTCTCTTACTAAAAAGTTCTTCGTCATAAACAATTTTTTATATGTAGTTGATGGTAGAAAATACCATAATGATAGTATAATCTTTTCTGATGCTTGATTCTGTTAGTTACTAATCTCTTTTCTCATTACTTATGTTGAAATCTATCTTACTGTATTTAGATATTACTATCAATGGTATACTTTTTGTGATCGATTTCAGAAAAGCAAAAGAGGCAACTTATGACGCTTTGAATACATTGTGGCTTTATTACTCTTGTTTAAAAACTTATTTGACGTACTTGCATTCAGATGCATCTCACTTTTGCAACAGCTGGATCTGATGGTCCTTCTAATTTTTCGGATAACGACAGTATACAAAGGCTAAAGGTACATGCTTTTCTCTAAAATTATCTGTTTCACTCATCCTTTCTTACTGAAATCGAACTCTGGAATTTCCCAAAGCTCGCATTTGTCCTTCTAATTTTTTGCACCTTTGTTTCATAGTAGGATCCATCTGTATGTGTGGCTGAACCAAGACATGTGTCTAGGAACCAAAACATATTGTTACTCTCCTCTCAAGCTAGTAGTTATTCAGTGTGGTTCTGGCATTTGGTCTCTAATCTGCCTTTTGTCACATTATCATATAGTTAACAGGACAATAGAAGGATGATCCCTGATATGTTGGCAATAAACAATGCAAGTTACACACTTACACTGTAAATAATCAAGTTAAGAAATCATATGTATGGGGTATAAATTATAATACATAGTTTCTGGTTATACAACTGTTCCATCAAAATATTTTCAAAATCTGGATTCATACATATGAATGGGCCCTGTTTTTTTTTTAAAACACTGTTCACTATCTTCATTCCTTGAATGCATTCTCAACTCTCTCTCCTCACGTTCAATGCTGGTGGATGTTTGCAAAAGTATGAGATATTGACAAGTATTAAAAAAAAGTTTTTTTTTTATTGAATATAGAGTAACAAATGAGTTGCCTAAAATCTAAATCCCATTTGCCACTTGGGATTAGTTGACAGTAAGGAGAAAAAGTGCAATTTGCTCTCCATGAGCACACTTATAATAAAGTACTTGGAACATAATTTAGTTGCTTTTCTAGACAACCTTATGCATGTCTAATTGTCTATAGTCGCTTGAAAGGTTTCAATAATCTGAATACTATTGATTGATAAGTTACAAATTATAGTCTCTAATGTACAAATATACATTGAACTGAAATCCTAATAAATGATAATAAGCAAAAGGAAAAAAAAATTTCCCTCATTATTACCCTAATAATGGTGATATGTATAATAGAAGAAAATGAAATCTTTTATCTTAAAAGAGTTACATTTTTCAACACTCCCTCAAGCAGGAGAATGGATATTAGTTATTATATTATCAGCTTGCAAGTAAGTTGTTGAAACCGTTATGTTTGCATGCCTTAGTTATTACATCTGTTGGTTGCCAATTATTCCCCAGGTAGTTGTTTCTCAATCGACTCATATCTTGTTAAAACCAAGTGAAAGAGTTATATCGTGTTGTTCGGAAAACTAACAAATTTGGCAGTTGAAAGGCTCAATAGGCTCTAGTAAAAACAAAGATGGAAACATAATTAAGCCAAAAGAATTGGGAATGCTCAAGAAGCTTGTGTTGTGGGCAGACTAAAGAGGCAAGACCCTCTTCATTTCTTTAGTTCAACCCTTAATCTTCCTTAACAACTCTAACCGTCCTCCCCTTTGCAGGATCCTAAAAGACACGATGAGAAGGGAAAAATGGAGATCAATTGCTTCAGACTCCACAATTGGGATAGAGTATTCATCAGCTACAATAATATAGTGAATGTTAGAATAATGTCTATTGGTTGTATTGCTTACAGATGTTGGGAATGAAAAGTCATGTGGTCAGTGGTACCAGAGTAAACAATCCATGCATCTTGAGGAACTATATATACTACATGTATTAAACGATTAAGTTGTAGCATCAAAACAAGAGCCATGAGGCTTACTAAGAGAGTCAAGGAAGGTTGAGGAATTAGTATCCACCTTGGTGGGTTCTCCAACATGTGGATGATTTGATGTAGTCGCTTTTCTTGGCTATGGATACCCTTGAATCCTCTACTTTGGCTATGTATTTTGTTCAAAAACATCAACTTTTGTTAACCCAATTGTCTCTTATATTTAAGACTAGATAGAGTTAATAGTGTTTAACAGATAGCTTTGCTTGTGCATTAAAAACTTTAAATTCAACTCATAGCAGGTAGGATTATCTTGTATCCTAGAGAAAGTCTATCAAAGATTACCCAAATCTCTCGTGAAGGATTGTGAAATTTCTGCTCAATGTAGGAGTCATTAAATTTCCGAAGCAAATCTTCATTGAATTGGCATTAAGCAAATCTTTATAACTTCTGATTTTAAAGTAGAGACGCTAAAAAAGTTGGCTAAATGTTCATCTAAACACACATCAAATAATCAAAATATTATGATTGATTTGCAGAAGGATCATACTGTTGTAGGATTGACTCCCAGCAAGAGGGAATGAGGCCATAATGATGAGACGGTGTGGTAGTAAACAGTAAACACTCACAACTCAATTATCAAACTTGAGTTGATTCTGACAATAACAGATATCTCAAACGGAACTAACCACTCATTCGAGGACCCTAATTCCTCTCACAAATTGAAAGAATTTATTTTAATTGAGGAAGCAATCAAATTTCAATTCATGATAATCGTTGTAAATTTTGATTTTATTTCAAAAGTTTTAAATATATTATGTGCCATATTTTTAAGTGAGAAATATTGAAAAATATTACATACTATCACTGTGATATGTAGGGAAAAAAAGAATAGGAGATAATTGTCATACCCTAGTATCATTTCAGACATTTATCATTAAAGCTAGGGTGCATAAAAATAACAATCTGACTATAACGAAGAGCTACATTTTTTTACACTTTCTGAGTGATCATAAAGGAATGAAACAGAATAGTATGTAATGATATTCTTTCATTTGATGTGTGAGTGTGTGTTGTATTAAGAACAATGGAAGATGTAATTATTATACTAAGGTTCTTTGTTACTACTGTTATGGAGCATTCTTAAAAAGTCTTTGAATAAGAAATCAACAGATCAGTCATTTAATATTTTAATGCAACAACTAAATGATAAGATTATAACTCACTCTGTTGTTTTTTCATCTAAAATTTCCAATCTTATGTTTGTCCATTTTCTTTTTTGTCTATGGAGTTTTAGACATAATTGCTCCCACGGTCTTTTAACTTAATTTCAGGTAACACTTTAGTCGTTTATCTTTTTTTTTTTCTTCTCGATTTAGTCTTTTGTTTAATTTTAAGTACAATTTGATCATTTATATTTTCAAATGTTATCATTTCTTTACAAAAATTTAGAAAATTCATTAAAATCTTTAAACAAAATCCATAAAATTCAATACCAATTTCAAGCAAATTCATATATTCATCAAATGCATAACTCAAATATTCAAATAAACTCATATTTTTATCTCCAACAACATAAGTTCATCAAATAAAGAATGAAAATGTGAGTTTATTTGAAGATTTGATTTATAAATTTGATGAAATTTGCATTATATTGAAGATGATAATTAATTTTATGAGTTTTGATTGAAAATTTTGATGAATTTTATGAATTTTTGTAAAAAAATGATAACATTGTTGACATTTAAAGACATAAAAGATCAAATTATTACTTAAAATAAATAAAAGACCAAATCGAGAAAAAAAATATAAAAAACTGAAATATTACCTAAAATTAAGTTAAAGGACAGCGAGAGCAATTATGTAGTACTTTTGTCACATGGTTAAATTGCTGCTCTTTTATCACATGTACATATTCAAATGATGCTGGTATATATATTTTACAATTTACTTGTATCTATCATGATACATTCTTTATTCATTTTTCTGCCATACATAGAAAAGGGATCTAGATGCCTTGCCTCTTCATTTCTTAATCCTTATGTCATAATTGTATAATATTTTATTTGTCTTAAAATAATTGAATTATTTGATTATTTCACATATAATAAATTATTCTTATTAGGTATTGGTGTATTAATAATGTCATGAATGCATAGTAAAAAATGTTGCATTAAAAATAATATAAATAGTATTAACTCAATAATACAATTGAAAATTGAAAGAGTAAATAATTTTGAATAATTTTTTTTTTACAATCTTGATAGTTAAAAATAGGAAAGTAATAAAAAGGTTTAGTTCGTGGGTGTATTGTTTATTAAAAAAAAAGTTTGCAATTTATCCTATGTAAATATTCCTGTTGGGATATTTTTAACCCCCTAAAGAAACGAAATGAGTGGGAATTGAAACTAAAGTATGCAATACATGCTGCCTATAATTGTTACAATTTTTTTAAAAGTATATCATGTGAAGGTGAACCCCACTAAAGGTTAAATGAATAAATGTATGTTTGGATTCCAAAGTGATTATGAAGACTTAAGATATTTTTTTAGAGAAAAATTGGAGAAGGAAAATTATTATTATCAACAGTGTTATTAGATTAAAATGTTAAACTCTTGTAACTAAAATGACAATTCAAGATACTTGAAAACTTAAAGATTGATTTTATTATATTTAGGGATTCTTAAATTGGTTCTAATTTAAAATTATGATTTATATATTTTTTTCTTTTAATATGATTTTTACACTCAATTCAATTTATTGTTAAACTTACTTTTACACAAACATATCTAAATATAAATTATTATACTTTATTTTTTTTTAACTAAAATAAAATCGATTTTACAAATCAGTTCAATCAAAACATAGTTGTAGTTCACGTTTGGCATCAAACATAGCCAACGAGAAGTTGATGGGTTACTTTTGGAGAAGACAAAATTGATTTTTAAAGTGTAAAATTGATTTTGACATGTTTGAATATTATCAAGAATAATTAATTATCTCAAAAATATATTTTAACTTAAAGTTTGAATTTGTAATTTTTGACTTCAAACGCAATTTTTATATTAAAATTTATTGTTCGATTAATTTTTACGTGAATATATTCAAACATAACTTAATTTTACATAATCAAACACAAATTCATCTTTAGGGCTTTCTAAATTTTTAATGCATGCATGGATGGAAGATAATCAAAGTGTCTTCACTATTCATCTTTGAGTATATGTGAAGAAAGGAACATATGATGTCAAGTAAAGTTTCTCTTCGTTGAAAATGATAACAAGTTCAGATTTCTATGATTCTGAAAGCACGCGTAATCTTATACCTTTTAGCTTGGTCGCTGAATGTTAGCACTCACAAACCACTTTAGAACTAGAAGTGAATATTATAAAACAAAGGTAAAAGCTATATCCATAAGAATTTAATTAATTAACTATATCCATAACTAGAAGCTATTTGGTTTCTTAAGAAATTAATTAATTATATGAATACGTCAATAACAAATTATTTATCATTTTATAATACCAATATAATATTTGTTACTTGAGAAAAAAGATGGTATATTGTCGGAGTAAATAAAATTTACACTAATAGTGACTATTAATATTTAATTCTATTATCTTCTAAAAAAATTAAAACTGTCATTAATTTTTTTATATTGATAATAAATGAAATTCAATGAAAATTAGTATAAATAATTATTTTCTTAAAAAAAAAATAAATAAAGTTTCATAAAGTTGTCTCAAAGTCCAAAAATATAAGAAACTAAAGAGCGCAAATGTTTACAATACCCATTTTAGAGATAATTCTCAAACCACTTTTTAAGTAACTTTATTATTGCTTTTGCCTTTTTTTTCCTTTCTTTTTCATATTTTTTGGGTAAGGTCTATATCCTACCCGCTTTTATTATTTACTTATTTTTAAACCTATTTTTAACTTATAGAAAAAAGTTTCTTAAAAATTAACCACATTTCAAATGAAATATACACAACATAAGATGGAGATAGAGGGAGTATCACTTACGTACTCTATCCTCACAAACTAATTGGTCGATTTTCCTAAAATGCATACAAGTTATTCTTGAAAATAACAATAATATATATTATTGTTGAGAAAATGATAATCCGTCTTTCAATTTTACTCATCCGCTCCTCAATACAATAATAGAAGTTATGGTCTATTAATGTATTTTACACTACCGAAAATTGGGATCCGTAAAAATGAACAAATATGGAGATTTAATGAACATCCACTGTATTATAGATTATTTTGCTAAAACACGTATGAATCTAAATTGGATTAACCCAACTTTACCAATTGGATTGGAACTAAGTTGGGTATTTGGATCTCAAATTGAAGCTTTCTTTTGTAGTAATCCTTTTTTTATTACCTCACCTATAATGTAGTAATCTTTATTGTGGAATGAGAGTGATATACGTGTAAAAAGGTATTGGAATCTTTTTTATTGTAGAGTTAAAAAATTGATTTTTTTTACACAAATTTGATATCATAAAAGTATGTGTTGAAAGAAACTTGATTCTTGAAGATGAAATTATGATTTGTTAAAAATAAAAGAAAACTAAACAGAGAATATTAAACTTTTGAAAATGAATATGTGTCTTCATCAGAGTTGAATGTACAATGTGAATTGACTTATATACAAGCATTTACATCCAACTAACAACTAATTCTATTATTAGTCATAACAAAATTTAACTACCTTTATTAACCCCCAAACTAAAAACAGAAAGGCATAAGCCAACAATAGCTAATCCCTAGTTAACAATTCTCCACTTTGACTTATCTTTCACTCACACAACCTACAAAATCTTCAAACAGTACTTGAATTTTGACCCAAGAAGTGCCTTTGTCAACATATCAGTTGGATTGTCATCAATATATATGTTTTCTAAACCAATCTTCCCTTTTGCAATTACATCCCTTACAAAATGCAGCTTGATATCTATATGCTTAGTCCTCTCGTGATATACTTGATTTCTTACTTAGTCCTCTAGTGTCACAAAATACCTTTGTAACCACCTGATTTCCTTCCAAGCTTTTAACCATTCCCCTCTTCCATATAACTTCCTTTATTGCCTCTGTGACAACAATGAATTCGGCCTCAGTCGTGGATAAGGAAACTACCTGACATTTCCAGCTCATTGTGTTACCGCAAAACTTGAACACATATCCTATTGAGGACCTCCTTGTGTCCAAGAACCCAATATAATCTAAGTCAACATAACCAATCTCTTAAGATTTGTTGATTTCATGTTTGACATATGTCAAACCCACTGAAGTGGTTCCTCTCAAATATTTGAATATCCATTTCAAAGCTACCTAATGAAGTTTCGCAGGATTTGCCATGTATCTGCTCATCAAACTTATTGCATAGGCCAAGTCTGGTCTTGTACAAATCATCACATACATCAAGCTGCCTATGCATTGGCATAAGAAATTTTCTTCATCAATGAGATCTCATCTTCAGTATTTGGTAACTCCAGCTTGGAGAGTTTGAAGTGTTGTGCCATTGGCATCATTACTACCTTAGACAAGTCCATATTGAACCTTTTCAACACCTTTGCAATGTATTCCTTTTGAGATATTATCAAAGTCCCTACTTTCATCTTCAACCTCCCAGAACTGGAATCATTTTTTCCCGTAAATTTTTCAACTTCAAACTTTGTAGCTTCCATTATTTCTTTCAATCAAATCTCTCAAGACTATCGAACCTTGCTCTAATACTACTTGTTGAAAGAAACTTGATTCTTGAAGATGAAATTATGATTTATTAAAAATGAATGAAAACTGAACAAAAATATTAACTTTTTGGGTATGAATCTGTGTTATTCATCTTAGCTGAATGCACAATGTGAATTGACTTATATACAAGTATTTACATCCAACTAACTAACAACTAATTATGTTATTAGTCATAACAAAATTTAACCACCCTTATTAACTCCCAATGTAAAAATAGAAAGGCATAAGGCAACAATAACTAACCCATAGATAATAGTATGAAATATATCTAATTGTGTCACTAAATTTGGTAAAGGGAATTAGAGAGATATTTTAATTTTTTTTCTTCTGTTTCTTAAGTTTGATTTTTAATTTTTTTTCTCTAGTAGTTTATACTTAATGACTAAAAACAAAGTGGAATGTTTTTCTTTCTTGCACTGATGACAATTGACTAAAAATAATTAAGTGCAAGCGTTTTGCCTCAATGTATACACACCTAGGTGACAACTTAAATTAAGTAACTGATATTTGACTCAAGCTAACTAATCACTAACCAAAGAGTTATTGTTATAAGATATGATTTTTCTTAGCTTTACATCAAGAAGTCGTCTTAAATATTTTTATAAAAAAAATTATGATAAAATAGTTACATAGGACATGACAAGGTTCTCATCTTGATATGATAAAATAATTTTTAGTTTTGTTTGTCACTCTCGTTAGATATATATGAAATATGTTGGAATTCAAGTAGTGCAAAGTTTGATTTCAATTGAGCAATATTTAAATTTGAATATTGTGAATAGAAAAATGATGGTAACATTGGACAAGATAAGGTTCTAATATTCATATAATTAAATTATTTGAATTTTTTTCCATCTTTCATTTATATATGAAATATATTAGAGTTCAAGTAAGGAAGACTCTGATTTTATTTATGCAATATCTCAAATTTAAATATTGTGAATTGAAAATTTGTTGTTTAGAGGGTTTTTTCCTTTAATATAGATCAACATGACTCAACTCAAATGAGAATTTCCATCGTTGATCACCTACTATGATTATTCACGGAAAATAATGAATTTTTTTTTTTAAATTAACCATCTCACCTTCACCATATGCCTTGGGCCTAGACAAGATCCAACTTTTTTCTTTTTTAAGAGTATTATAAGGTAAAAAAATATTAAGAGAGAAAGGTTCACTCTGCATATTATAAGGTTCATAAACAAAAAAGGCTTAAAACCTAGAAATAGAATCAGATTTTAGGAAGAAAAAAAGGGTAGAATTAAATTTTCAATGTTATTGATGTTATTTACAAATATTTTACTTTTTTTTGTTGATATTATTTACAAGTTTTTGATGTTATTTATAATTTAAATGAAAAATGATTCTTTTTGAATTTTTAATGTTATTTTTTATTATGAATTTAATTTTTAACATTAAAACAGAACCACTAAAATTTTTAAGACGATTTAACCGGTGATGAAGCTTGACATGATTTGAAGAAGAGGTTAAAACTTTAAATAGATATAATTACACCATTTATAGTGATGGCGATTAACCTTTGTTTTAATTGAAATTATTTTTTGTGTTACCACTGGGCCAAAGGAAAAGTTATAGTAGACATATAAAATAATGCTATAAATATTAAAACATTGGCATTGGATGTTACAATGATTGAAAATAGAGAAAGAAGAGGGCAAAAGTGATAGCTTCTAATTACATATGATTTGAATTTGAATTGGGGACTTAAGAAACTAAACAAATTGCAAAGCTATGTTGTAATAATATTAGTAGGTCGTGTTAACAATATTTTGGGCATTTGTTAAGGAATTAAAAAAAGAAATAAAAAACAAATATAATTGTGTCTAAAACATCAAAATTTTAAATTTTAAAAAATTGAAAGTATAACATTCAAAAATAAAATTTTATTTTTAGTATCTTAACAAGTACTCCAAAAACAATTAGCATTTAGTTTTTATTTATTCACAAAAGCCATGCTAATAGAGTCTTTAAAATGCTCACCACCATACATATTTGCCATTGTTTCTATAGCTATTATTTTAGCATTAAAATATAGTAATATTAGTTATGTTTTTCTAATTTTATCATCTAATACACACTATATGTACCTCTTTCAATTTTAATGTCTTTCACTTTTTATTTATACTAATAGTAAATGCAGTAATATATAATAAATGTAATCAGTAAAAATATTTTTTTATGAACAATAGAATTATTATTGTTTGAATATTTCTTCGATAAATGTGTCAATTTAATGGATATAGATACAATTCGTCTTTAAATCAATAAGTAAATGAATTAATATTTAATACAAATATTTAATATCATATAAAAAATCACAATAACTAAATAGCATTAACTAAATGTGTAAGCGAAATAATAATTAAATTTTTTTAAAAAACTTTTTAATTTTGTTATTACTAATAATAGTAAATGTTGAATATTTTTTAAAAAAAATTGGTATAATTCTTAAAACACAAAAATGAAGTTTTTTCTATGAAAAATACAATAATTTTTAAATATATAACTCTTTAATTCACACAAATAATCATCAATTTATTATTAAAAAAACAACTCACTAAAATCCTTCAATTCATCATTATATTGTAGAAGGTTTTTTTTATCTATCTCTTTTATTTATGTATCTTTTTAATTTATGTGAAATATTCAAACATCAATTATTATTGTGGGATAGGAAAGTCATTTACACACAATTGATAGCCTAAGAAGTAAGAAACCTCATCTTACCGATACTTGGTAACCGTTGTTAATTCCATCATTTGATATTATCATAGTTGGATATATTTTTTTCTAAATAATCTAACAATAAAACTCACATACTAATATAGAAAAAAAAAGAGATATTTTGAATTCAAATCTAATTTTTAAATGTATCAAATATCTTTATAACTATTACATAAATTATACGTTATTGTGCTCGTAATTGCATATTTTATTGTTCATTATTCGTTAATCATTATTAGTACTAACGAAGTATTTGTTTGTATTAATGTGATTCAATCTATACAAAATAATGCATTAATCGGTCCTTAGAAATGGAAGAGATCTCTTTTGGCAAATTATTGTGATATATATAATAAAAACATATTTTTTTCTCAAATACAAACAAAAAAGTATTATATATATCTCAAATGATTCAATAACTAAATATAACTTATTTTTATTCTATTTAATTTAATGATATTTATCATAAAATATATTTAATTAATATTGATTTTATTTTTAATGACTATTTTGTTCTTGTGAAATCTTAACTAACTTAAAAAATTATTTATTTTTTTAATTTAATTAATGACATAAAAATTATTTATTTAATTAATTTAATTAATGACTATTTTGTTCTATATAAAATCGTATATTATATTATTTAAAATATGTCAAGTCGTCATTTTTTAGTTCAAAAATTTATAAGACATACCATAACTGTCGATTTTTAAAATAAAAATATCAATTTTATAAATGGGTAAAAATTAAAGGACAAAAACTAAAATTAAGCCAAAATAATATAAAGACACATAAGTTATTACTAATCACAAACAAATGTTTTTCTAGCCTTATGGGAATTCATTGTTTGTAATAAATAGCATTTTCCTTTATTAATTGAGTCATGTTAACAGGTGTTTTTAGAGTACTTATAAAACAATAAAATAAAAAATAAGCTTTGTAAAAAAAAAATCAATGTTTATAGTTTCAAAATATAAATTACATAACTTTCGAAATCTTTTTTTTTTTGTATTAAAATTCTTCATAAATATCCAAAAAATAGTATTTTCTTTTTTTAATTACTTAAATAAATTGGAGTGTAACATGAAATAAAAGAGTGGGTTGGATAATGGATGGTGGTTTAGAGGAGTGAGAGTTAATTTTGGAGGTGTAGAATTGATGAATTGATTTTACAACTAGAATTTATTACAAAAATGATTTTGGAGTCAAAACATGATATTGTTATTAAAATTTATTGTTCAATTTACTTTTGCTTAAACATATATAAACATAAATCATTTTAAATTGAACTGACTTTTAATTAAAATCAATTTGAATCACCACATAATCAAACATACGCTAATTCAATTAAATACTCTCTCTAGTCATTATTATAAGCAAAGAAATAATCTTAAATCTTGGTCACTATTATAAGTAAAAGTTAACTATTTTTTACTCATTTAATGTTAGTATTTATAATATATTTTTACTTTAATAAAAAATATTTAGTGTTAGTATTTGAATATTTGACATTCAAAAGAACAATTTAAAATAAATTTTACATAAATTTATAAAATTAATTACACATAATTATTTTTGTTTATAATAGTCATCGGAAAGTTCTATATTACTAATATGAAGGTATGCATTAAGCATATGATTAGGAAAAAACATTAGTAGCTATTATTGCAAATTATTATCGAAGGTTAGTTTAATTGGTAAAAAATTGGCTCACACTTATAAAATTGTGAGTTCAATTTTTACTATCGATACGAGAATATCTTTAATAGTTAATATATTAGTATATCTTTCTGAACCCTAAGACATGCTACCCTAAGACATGCTATAACTCTGATAAGTCTCGAGAATCTAATTATGTAAAAAAAATTTAGGAAAAAAAACTATTATCACAAATTATATGTCCCTTAGATGTAGCTGGTGACAGTATTAAAAAGCCAAAAGTTGGGAAAACATGCTTCTACGGAATGTCTCATCAAATTGGCTAATTAATTTCTACCAAACACTTAACTTTGCGTATATAATTTGATCATTATCTTCATTTTCTTCGATATTTTAATAATAAGTTCGTGTCTGCATTTTTCGCTTGAGAAGCAGAGAGACATGTGTCTTATAGAACACATAATCAAAGCCTTGTCTATATATAAAACTTATTTAAATCTACATCTATTAAATCTTTGTGTAAATATATCTTCTAGCTCTTAAGTTTTTTTTTATCAAGATTTTCCTCAAAAAAAGGGTTTTTTTTAATCAACGTACTTATATTAATATCTGTTTTTTAAAAAGGAAAAACAATTTTAATTTAATAATATCCATAGCAATATATATGCTTTATTATTCGATAATAGATTTTTGATATCTAATAAAAAATAGATTTAATTTGCATGTATTGCAAATGTAAAATTCTTTTACATATATATTAATGGTTTAAATATTTGATTCGTTTATGTAAGTATAATTTTTTTTACAACAACTAAAAATATGAATTTACAAAACTAATTAAATATTTAAGCTTTATATATATTTTTGTAACAAATGTTATATTAATAGTGTCGGGAGTTGTTACAATTATATTGAGAGTAAGAATTGAACTCTAAACTTTATTATTACTTTCTTTTTAACACATTCACTTCAACCATCAAGTCAATTTTATATCGTTTTTAAACATATATTCAATCATAATAACAATCATAGTAACAAATCAAAATGATGATCATAGTATAATTTGATTAAATATTTTTGTATTGTTTAGATTACATAGCAATTATTAATCTCATAAGAAATATTGGATTATACTTTAAATAACTTGTAAAATAAAATAGTAGGAAGTACGTAGTTTTTATTTACATTAAATTTTATTTTAGTAAAAAATTTTATGAACTTAATGATATACTTATAAGGATTTTAGTTCACTAATCGAATTACTATTTTTTTTTCTATGAAGATTTTCGACCTTAACACTTTTTATAGAGTTGATCTTTAACGAAGTTTATTAATTATTTGAATTACACTTAATTAAATTAATAGTAGTTCATATAATTAATCATGACATATTTTTTTTCTTTAAACGTATTTATAGAAAATATATAGTTCATATATATTTATAGAAAATATATAGTTCATATCGAAGTACTCAAATTAATTAAAACTCTTTCTTTGCTATAATCTTGATAAAAATCGTAAAAGATAGAAATTAACTCTAATGAACTCTTATATTTAACTTTAACTAACTCTTACAACTGATATGCATGCTTTGAACTTAAATAATGATCATGTATGTTAATTTTTTTAAAATGAAATGATCAATATATGGATGATTTATAATAGGAATTTTCCCATGTGGGGATAAAGAAAAATACTATGATAATATTACAACAATATCCTTTTATAAATGTACACGCAAGTTGTAAATACAATATTTGTTTGATTATTTTTTTAGTTTTTATTTAAAAAATAACCATAATTAAAAGCAAAATAAAACTTTACATTTTATTACACAAAAAATATTATATCACAATTTTTTTATGTTGAAGAGGTCTTCCCAGAGATTTCTGGAATTCTTAGAGATGGGGTAGAGGACATTTTTGAGGGACAGGGAGTGGTCCAACAACATCTCTTATTTATAATTTGATATTTTTAATTAAATACATTTTTTGAAAAGTATCAAATCTATTTTCTTTGTATTTCCTCTGTTTCTTTTTAATTATCTCATTTATATAAATGTTTTAATTCTTTTTAATTGCCATTTTCAGTTCAAAACAAAATTAATTATTATTTTGTCAATAAAATCCTTAATTATTTGTTATAGAGAGAGAACTAGATGAAATAAATAATAAATAATTAAGGATATTATAAGAAAAATAAATAATTTTATGAAAAATAATAAAATTTATTGATAGTTTTAAGATATGTAAAAAATCTTAAAACAACAAATAATTAAAAAAAAAAAACAAGAATAGATGGAGTAGTTTTTTTTGGGTCATTGTAATTTTTATTGTATATGAATTAATATTGAGAACAAACTCATTTTATGCATATAAAATTAATGTATTTATACGCTAAGTGCCGGCGGCAGTTTATTTTTGTCTTTTTTCTTCTTTTTGGACCTTATTGTTTTAAAGTATATATATTTTTTTTAAATGAGAGTACATTATACATTATATAATATGTAATTTAGTCTTAAGTAATTTAAAATTTTACTATTAGATTTTTTTACTATTAGTTGTATATGCAAGCTTTCAGCTAAACTTGACAAAAACGTTTACCATGTCAACGAGATAGACAGACATAAGTGAAGCGATGACTTCAATTATAATATATTTGCCTCCTAAACAAGTTTATCCAATTAATCCAATTAATTATATTATAATGTCTTTTCATTCTTCCTAGAGACCCCATCACAATCTAAGAAGCGTAAGCAGAATAACTTAGAATATTTTGTTGTCTTTTTGTATAGAATCTATACTTTGTTATTTGTTTATGGAAAAGGACCATTACACCTTTGGATTTTTTCTTCACTAAATAAAAAATTAAGGCTTTGAGAGTTTGGAGGGGAGGGGAGAAAATTATAGACGAATATTTTATTTTATTTTGAAATAGTATCTTTTTTAGACAATGATAATATTTATGATTAAATGTATTTTTAATATTGAGAATATTATAACAATATAAATTAAATTTGAAAAATTTATCAAAGTCTTTTAAAATCTTTCTCTAATGCTATTTTTGAGTTCTTTCAAATTAGATTGATTTTATATTATGAAGAAAAATAAACTCCTAAGTCTTCTTCATTTCAAAGTCCTCAATTATTTTTACATCATCTTTCTATTTTTTCAATGTTCTAACTCTCAAATATAATGTAAGTTATTTTCTAACTCCAATTATTTTAGCCTAGTTGTAAGAGGATAGGTATTGAATCCACTAAATTGCGAGTTTTATCTCTTCTAATATAAATTAATCTATACATAATAAACATCAAGTTTTCTTTAGCATAAATTGGGTACCATCCTTTCACTTTTTAATTTTTAATTTTTTAATTTTTTTTTAAGTTATTGAATGATTTAGACAAATTAGCTTGCAAGCTATAGTTATCACCTAGATTAGAACATAGACGGTAATAAATACATCTAAAAAAATTCACATACGTTTTTCATAACATATATGAATCATTATAAAATTAGGAACTCGCGAAAAAACAGAGTTCACATATTTATATTTGTATATTTATTATTATATTGTACTTTTTGGAGTGTCTAAAAGGCCAAAGTATTTGTCTTTTATTGTTTTTATTTATGATTGGGATAGGGAAAAAAAGTAAATAACTGATTATCAGAATCTTACTTAAGTTAGTTTTAATAATAAGATTATTTGAGGTTATTTAATTTCTAAACAAACTGTCAGTCCCTTTTGATTGAAATTAACCACCTAAGTGTAACTTTTGAAATTGCATATCATTATACAAATCAATTAACATATATGACCCAAAAATCAATAATTATGACATCGATCTAAAATAAATTTTAATATGAATATTTTATAGTCTATAATAATATTTTAGTAAAATTATTAATTTTTTTATAAAAATATTAATTTTTAGACACTTTAGAATAAAAATTATTTATTGAATTAATAAAATCAATTGTGTATAATATTTTTTTAATTGATAATTAAGTCAATTAATTTAATTTTTTTCAAGATATTATTAATTTAGATAAAATTTTATTATTTTTAAATTTAAAAATATTAAAATATTAAATATTTTTATTAAATATATAAACCTAAAATAATTGCTTTAGTTGTCTTACTTCAATTGTCCTTATCATTACTCTTACACAAATTGTCACTTTTTTTTTTACTCAACGCAAATTGTCACCTTAAAAATTAGAAAACATCAAATATTCAATTAGACTTTTTCTCTCTCAATAATGGGCTATTTGTTTAAGATTTAAAAAAGTAATTTTGATTTTATATTTTAAAAAATAATTTTTATAAAAATTTATTTAAAAATAGTAAAAAAAAATAGATTTATTTGTTACTAATTAAAAAAATAATTTTGACCTTCAATAACTTAGATATTTATTATTAGAGATTTTAACATGATAAAAATTACATTTTTTTATAAACAATATATCTTTTAAAAATGATTTTTATGAAGAGCTTAGCAAAATAGTTTTTCATTTTAATCATTTTTAAAATTTTATTATCCAAAAAAATTATAAAAAGTAGATGAAATATTTAAAAATCATATTTTAAAATAAAACTATTTAAATTAATTTTTATTGAAGCTTTATTTTTTAAATTATTTCTTTAAAAAATATATAATAAAAAGATAAAATACTATAAATACATTTTAAAATAATGTTAAACAAACAGACCCAATGTGATTTTAGTTTCTAATAAGTTCAACTATAAAAAAAAGTTTCTAATATGCTCACCACTTATTCGTGATATATGTTGTTGTATTGTTTTCACTTTTCAACGGCCGTCTTTAAAAGTTAATTAACCGAGTAGTACCAAAATAAAAGAATTTATGTCAAGAATATTTTTACTCTAATCAATTTCTTTTTGGTTTTAACATGTTTTTTCTCCTTTAATTATAATATTTTTTTATTTTAGTCTTTGTAAGTTTTTTTGTTTGGTTTATATTTCTGCAAATATAGTTTCATTTTAAAATAATCATTCAATCTAACTTCCGTTACAAAAATAGTAACGCCGTTAAACATAAATATAATTAAAACATAAATTTGTATAAAATATAAACATAAACCCCAATATAATAAAATTATAACATTTTTTAACCTAAAATCAACCCCAATATAATAAAATTATAACATTTTTTAACCTAAAATCAACCCCAAATGGTTTATTCTTCTTCCCTAAAAAAACTTAAAATTAACAACTTCAAACGAGTTTTTTTGAAATTGTTGGTTCAAGTTTAAAACATCAACACTGACAAGTTAATTGCAAGATAATAATATGTATTATATTATGAAAGATAGCGACGATATTTAGATAATATCGGTGGATTTTTTTTAAAATTATTGGTTCAACATTTTTTTTTAGTTTTTGCCTTCTATAATAATTGTTTCTTGGTCAATCCTGCTTTGGAATTTATTGATTGATCAGATTTTTCAAATTCAATTTGTTGATAACACAAACAATCAGCTCATCGTTTTGAAGCAATTCTCAAACTCTAGCTTCAATTTCACTTTTTCCATCCATCCACACAAAGAAAATTAAAAGGAATCAATTAAAAGAAGAAACAAACATTCGCAATTTTGTACTAATATTATATTTGGAACCCTAACCCTAATTTAGGTAGGAGTGTAGTTATTTAGGGAAGAAAAATGAAATATTTGGAGTTATTTTAGGTTAAAAAATGTTATAATTTAATTATATTGGGGGTTTATGTTTAGGTTAAAAAAATTATGTTTTAATTATATTTAGATTTAACAGCGTCACAATTTTTGTAACAGAATTTGAATGAAATGATTATTTTAAAATGAAACTATATTTGCAGAGATGTAAACCAAACAAAAAAAACTTACGAGAACCAAAATCAATAAAGATTATAATTGCAAGTATCAAAGACATATTTAAACCTATTTTTTTTTCAAACTCTAATCAATATTATAAAATACATGTGACTGTTTTTCTATTAGGATATCAAAAACATGAAAATCTTATAGTAATATAATTTTGAAAAATTAAAAAGACTACTATCAAGGTTTTTATTACTTGTTCGTTTAGACTTTTGAGAAAAAATTAATCACGTATTAGTAAAGTTATGGTTAACATAAAAACAATTTTTTTAAGTTGTCAATATTAATAATTAATTGTTAATTTTATTAGAGAAAAAAGTTGAACTTATATAGTAAAAAACTATCAAAGTTTGAAGGTTCAATGCTTTTTCTTATTACCTCTACATCTAAAATTTTAAATTTATAAATTGTTGAACTCTTCTAGTTTAATATGTATGAAAAATAATGGATTTTTTTTAAATTTTTTTATCACTATATTAAAATTTATAAATTGTTACTATTATTACTCTTAGATTCCTCAAATTTGCTTCTAGTATGGAATGCTACTACCATATATTTGGACCGATAGATACATTGAATAATTAATTTTTCTATAATTCGATGGTAATTTTGATTTAATTTAAACTTTTCAAATTTTAATTTATTATATATATATATATATATATATATATAAATATATAAGACTTTAAAAAAAATAAAAAATTTATATAAAAGAATAGAACACCCAATTCAAACTTCTACGTAGCAACCAAATTCGGAAAGACGAACTTGACTGCATGCAAATCAAAATCCATATTTTATGAAGTAGATCATGAGTGTTATAATTTCCTTGGGAATATGAATATCCATGTTACTTCGCAATTGGCATGTGAAAATCAGACGGCTATCACACTTACATTCATGATTTTTAATTATATCATGATATTATATTAAATAAGGTGTTGAGTGTGAGCTTTGTGATAGAAAAATATAAATAAAAGGGATATTAAGAAAAATTCAAGTCCTACCTCTCTCTTAAAAGCAAGACATAAATATATTTTATAAAGAGAGTTATTTTTATTTTATAAATTGATTTCGTAAAAATAAGTCAAAGTTTTAAATATCTCTTATAAGACAAATACAATTTCACATTTCTCATATTTATAGGAAAGATAATATGTGCGGTGACGTTTTTGTTAGCGTGGATTTTTCTTGTGAGATTTACCTCCTTGATGTATATTTAGAATAACTTTAACAACAATCGACACAATATTTTTTTTTATCGTTTTAAGTAATGCTTCTTTTGTGTCTGTTCTTGTTCATCATGATATTTACTTTGCTAAAGTGCATTTTTTTTTTCATCTTGATTTTATCACTTTGGATTTTTCAAGTAAGAATTTTAATGAAACAATGTTTCTTTAGATTTGGGTCTAGTCTCCAAACTTTTTATATTTTTAATTTTTATTATGTTTATTAGAATGCTGTAAATGATAAGTGATTTTAAGTGCTAATATAATTCAGATGAGATTTCTATCGTGTAATACATTTACACTCTAATTTTTAAAAATAAAAGTCAAATTCAATATAATAACCTAATAAAAAAAGACTTTACTATACAATAAAGATTAATTATCAATAAAATTATCAATAAAATTAATGGATATTTTAGATTTACGCAGTCAATACAATGCAGATTCTTTGATTGAAATGAGACATGCAAGGAATCCATTTCCTATATTTATGCAAAACAATATTCATAATTCATGTCAAAATCAATGTTACCTACTTGGCTTGTCTAAAGGCAAAGAAGTGATAAGAGGTCAAATGTTGCAGCTACTACCATACAAAGCCCCAACACATACACATAAGCAGAGCATGGGTTTTCAATTTGCATAAAAAAGAGTTTTGGATCTTAATTTTCTCCTATATATAATTCTCCCATAACATTGATAAAATAAATTAAAAAAACTCCTATGGAACCATGCTGTACTTTCTTTGCCAGCTCTTAACATAATTTGCGCTATGAGTTTTGGCCTTATATTATATTTTACCTTTTTAAAAAAAAAAAGTAGAACCAGTGTTTAAAAATTTTTGAAACCATTTTAATATTTTTTATTCTTATTACACGTGTCTTGAGAAAAATTGAATCTCCTACCAAAGTACAATTATTGCAAGGGATCATTACATTTAGAGATAATTTATTTTTATCTAAATTTAAGAGTTCCACAATTACGATATTATGAAATTGTTGTAGGAAATCCAGATACATATATATTGAAAAGATCCTTGCATCAAATTCAAACATGAATGTGTCACTTGTTTTCTAAGTTTTCCTTGTTTCGAAAGCAGGGACGTTCTCGTAACTATGTCCACTAAATTAACTATTTCCACTAAATTTATGTTGGGGCGTTCGAGGGAGAGCAATAGCAACAATGAGCTAAACATCTAAGATTCGTAAGATATTTAGACATCACATCTCAACCCAAAATCTTAAGGTAATGGATATATGAGTCACATCTCTTATATATTCAACATTTTCTCCATTCCTAGTCGATGCAGGACTAACTATTCACACTTGAATTCCAACAATCTCCTCCTTAAAGTGAGAGTCATCAACACTAGACTTGATCCACACTAGGATCTCCCATTACCGCCCCCTACCAAACCGAACCATGGCTCTGATACCATATATAAGATAAACGACCCATATACTCATTCTCTTAAGGTTTTGGGTGTATGTGGTATCAAAGTCTCTTAGAGATCTTAGACGTTTAGCTCATTGTTGTTGCCGCACCTCCCCTAAAAAAAAGAAACTTCTATAAACAAATTCATTTAGTTATCCTTGTACTATTTTTTTTACTGTTTACTTTTATTGTATTAATTTTTTCATTGCAATTAAGCAATATTTTTTAAGGACAATAAAAAAAAAATGCGGACAAACGCATACAGATGTGTGTGTGTCCGTCTGAACGCTAGTCAATATAATTGTTATTAATTGTTTGTGTTAGTTATTGCTAATAGAAGTTGATATAAACAAAATGATATTTGAAAAGTTGATATAAAAAAAGTGTATCTCACATTGAAATTATACATGCGAAAGAGTTACAATACTTATCTATCTTTCTATCTATCAGAAGAACTGAATTATTACAAAAACTGTATCTCAAATAGATAAATAGAGAAAAATCAAATACAAAAATCAAATCATAAAAGAATGAAACAAGTGTTGAGTGAAATGGCAATGTCAATCACAGAGAAGAAGAGTTTGAATTGTGATTGCCTCTTTTTTTTTAATATTAATTCATGCTTTTAAGTTTAGTTAACTCAAGTTTGATCTTGGTTTCAAGCACAACAAAAGCCGAACGTTATTGGTTAGTGAAATCAAAAGAAAAACTTTTCTATGTGTTCTGTCCTTAGTGAGTGATAAATAAATAGAGATAAGGGAAGGAGAATCACACAGTAATATATTCTGGTTCACCCAAAGTGAGCTACGTCTAGTCCTCATAATTGTGAGCTTTTTCACTAAAGTGCTCAAACAAGAATGTTCTTGCTTTTCACACCAACTTTCGAGATCAATCTTGATCAGTTACAATATTTTACCTTTTGACCTTGAAAGGATTTCCAACAGTTACCTTTCAATCCATAAAGGATTTTACAAGTCACCTTTTAATCACATAAGGATTTTTACAATATATCTAAACTATCTTTAGCACTATAGTCTTGAGTTTCAAATGAAATGATTTAAAGAGAATTGTTAGATCAGAGTACACTCAACACTTCTTTGAATTTTGATTCTTAAGAAAAAGACTTAGGAAATGGATCCTTAAATCTAGTGAAGAAGAACTTGAGCTTAATAGAAAAGCTTAAATTTCTCAAGAATGATTATTTAAGTGAATGATTGCTTGCACTTCAAACTCTTGCAGTTTTCTTGACCTTGAGATTCCTTTTATAAGCTTGCTGAAGGCTTATGACAGTTCATGTAGCCGTTGGAATCCAGTTGTTCAGTTTTAATTTTAAAAGATATGTGTTCTAATATAACAAGAATGTTTTTGTTTTATAACCATAACGATATTCGTTTCTGTTTTGAGTAAGTGCTGGACTTTAGAACTTTTGACAACTGTTTAATGTCATGCTTTTTTATGCTTTGTACGCAGGCTGCTCAGAGATGCAGTGCCAGTTTCTTGTCATTTTTGTCTTGGTTGTACTTGTTACTTTAGCTGTCAAACTAGAGAGAAATCTTGCCATTTGTTCTTGATGCTTGTTTTCCCTTTGTTAATCTTTTGGAATGAATTTTTCCGAAATGATCTTTGTGTATATAATTCTGGTGCTTTCGTAATGAAGATTGGTAATTTGTAATGAATATTGATATTTTTTTCGCAACCCAAAACAATATTGTTTTAAGGAAAACTTTGTTCTTTCGCAAACCAGAATATTCTTGGATTGATTATACTGAATGTTGTGAAAACCAGAATGATCTTTGTTTTTCCAGATTTCTGTTTTTTAATAACCAGAACGATCTTGCTTTCTCATAATGATCTTGCTTATTCCAAAATGATATTTGTTGTTATGTTTGATACCTATCTTTAATTAATACACTAAAAAAAACATGTTAAATAGCAACACACTTTTAGAATTATAATTAGAAGTTTAATTAACTTTATTTGATTATCATCAAAACATAATGCACCTTACGAGCCTCTTCATTCCCCCCACAAAAAGATTTAAAAAGACATTCAATATTATCTGAATAAACCTTGAAGAAAGAAAAGAAATAAATTGACAATGCTGACAAAGCAAATTTTAAGAGCAAGAAGCAACCTTCCATAGATAAATTACAATTTTTCGAAACAAAGAGTCTTCCTTGAATTCTATCAATCACCTTTCAAAATATCAATTTTGAGGGCTATCCCTAATGGGTAAACCAATATACTTAAATAGAGTTTTTTCTTTGTTACCATTAAGGAATGTTGTTGCCTCTTCAACTCAATTATTATTGATGTTGACACCTAACAACAAGCTTTTGCAAAAATTCCTTATGAGGCTTAATACTAACTCAAAGAGAAGTAGATTTTCCATAATTTCACAAATATTGGCCCAACGTTTCTCCCTAAAATTAAAAGTATCATAAAAAAACTATAGACAAAATAATCTACACTCGAGCTTACATCTAATCTGAAAACAATTAAATAAGCTGTTCATTATTGATGCACAGAGCATAACATTCAATCTTTCACCGCTAGTAAGAAGAGAAATGGTGATAGTGGTGCACCTTGTCAAGGGCCACAACCAAGTGAAAACTCATTGGTAGGAATCATGCTGACTAACACATATGCAATTTATTAACTCATGTACTCCATAATCCAAAGTCGCCATAACACCTAAAAATTCATTTGTGTAGTCCAAGTAATCTCATTTTCATTGTGTGACCCTCTGTCTTAGAAATGAAATATGACGTCAAAAATGCATAAATTAAATCTTTATATATTACTTTCAAAATACAATTAGTGGTATAGAAGATATCATTAATTAAAACTTTTAATCCATAATAAAACATTTTTATTTACAAATAACCATGATCTCCAAAGTCATATGGTTACAACCTAATGTAAACCAAACTTCAATGACTTTGAATCCTTGAACTCATCACTCGTATCGTGATAACTTCAAAACTTCACCTATCATGTACCACCTATATCAGTTGTATGGGTGAAAATCACAAACAAAACATAATAAAGTAGAACATGCATAATAGCCACTTAAGTATACTTGATATTCATTTAGCACATAACAATTCATCATATAACCACCTTTAATCATTTATCATCATCTAGCACATAAACACTTAGTCATGTAATCATCTTTAATCATTTGACATCATATCATCAACTTAATTAAATCATGCATTTAATTATAATCATTCTTCAACGGTGTGGTCATTCAATGTATAAAAGGTACATACATGCAACACATAATGTCATGCATTTCTATTAATGTCTAACTTTAACACCGAGATCTAACTACTTCAGGTTGTGGCAAGTAAGAATATCCTTTCCTACCCAGTGAACAAGAATGTGTAGTCAATGTTAATTAGTATTTCACATATTGCCCTAACATTACATACTGATCTTTATGTAATTGCATTCCTACCTATAATTCCTTCAAGGTCTAACTAACTGTCAATCTCCAATTCTATCACAATTACCAATCCCCTCATATTTTAATTATGCATGTTAACATGTAGGACAAAATAATCATCATAATATTGATACCATTTAAAAGAACTCAACCCATATTTGTGACTTGTGTATCATAAAGGCTATCATAGTCATCAATATTATCAACATCGATACAATTTAGAAGAATACAATTCATTTACATGACTTGTATATCATAATCCTTATCAACAACAATATATCATTCATCAACACATTATTATCATCACGTTACCAACATTTAACATATCTTACGTGTACTTAATCTATTAATTTTTTTAACTAATTAATCACCACTCACTACTAATAATCCTTATTACTATCTACAGTCATTCTTACTTAACGTTTTCCCTAATTACATTAATTAGTTAATCCTTGTAATAAATTAACTAAAATCCAACATCACTAATTCTTAGTAATCAATCACTTATAATTAATTAATTAGTCGTCATGACTTATTAACTACTTAACTCTGCATTGCTAGTCATTAATAACCATTATTGTTAGGTCTTCTAAGTAAAAGAGTTGTCTCTACTAGGTTTAAAAGTCTATACTTTTTTAATTTATATTTAAGGTTAGGAGTCTTCAAAATGGTTTTGGCTGACAAATTAACTCCTTTAAAACGTGCTTGAATTGTGGAATAACACTATAAGAACTTTGTGATTTTGCTAGGGCCAAAAGCCCTAGGAAATGCTAAAATGCCTTAGCTATAATATTGGTCGAAAAGGAATACAAAGGGCTATAGCCCTCACAAAACGTCATTTTTTGAAGAAAAAAAACTGAACTAGATCTAGGACCAAAACCATCGAAAACAACCTAGAGCTTAGACTCTCACTAAATTCACATGTGAGAATGTTTTCCAAGGCTATGACCCTTGCTATCCTCACCTATTACACAATTTTCTAGGGCTAAGGCCCTCACTAAACTCACACGACACATCATTCCTAGGGCTAAGGTCCATAGAAATGTTTGGAGAAGTAAAAATAAATTATTTTAATTTCATATCAAAATAATTGGATTATTCAATTTTATATATTAAAAAATATAATAAAATTCATTTAAATTTAATTTATATAAATTTATTTTTGTTAAAATTTTTAATTATATATTTATTATAAATATAATTGAATAATTATAAATATTACATTAAGTTATTTATGTAATTAAATAAATTATTTTAAATTTATATAAAATTGAATAAATTTCATTTTCACATTCATTAAAACATAAAATAAAATTATTTTTTTAATTATTGAAATTATTTGCAATATTATTTTTATTTAAATTAGAATTAAAATATTTAAAATAATTAAGAAGATATAAATAAATTTGAAAATAAAGATAAAGAATAAAACATTATACTAAGTATAAAAATATTAAATATTGTTATAATTAATTAATGAC
>JBBPBO010000005.1:81614591-81647538 GCA_037974295.1 Cicer cuneatum
AAAAATTTAAATATTTTCTAACATATAAATTAATATGTTTTGAAAATATACACAATAAATATACTAACATATTTTAAATTTCAAAAAATATTGCTCAATAAATTCAACAAGTACTATTTCCCCATAAAAAAATCAACAATTATTATATGTTCATAAAATGAACAATAAATACAATATACATTATTTATTTCAAATTTAAATAATAAATCAAAAATTTAAAATTTTAATTTTTACGTTATAATATTAGACACATTTTAAAATATAAAAAATAACATACAAATTACATTTCACACATAACATTATTAATTTACATTTTGAATATATAATAACAAAAACGTAGAATATAAAAAAACAAATAAATAAATAAATAAATAAATTATATAACAAGAACAACTCGAAAATGAAGAAGAATAGATATTGAATATAGTGCTTGTAAATTAGAAGAGAAGAAAAGTGAAGGAAGAAGAAAATAGAAGACAAATGAAGAAGAAGAAGAAGAAGAAGAAGAAGAAGAAGAAGAAGAAGAAGAAGAAGAAGAAGAAGAAGAAGAAGAAGAAGAAGAAGAAGAAGAAGAAGAAGAAGAAGAAGAAGAAGAAGAAGAAGAAGAAGAAGAAGAAGAAGAAGAAGAAGAAGAAGAAGAAGAAGAAGAAGAAGAAGAAGAAGAAGAAGAAGAAGAAGAAGAAGAAGAAGAAGAAGAAGAAGAAGAAGAAGAAGAAGAAGAAGAAGAAGAAGCTGGAAATGGGGAAGAAAGAAGAAAAGAGAAGAGAGGAGGAAAATGTTGAAACATAAAAGAGAAGGAGCGTGGGTAAGCTCGAAATTTTGGTTCTTGTGTCAATCAGTGAGGGCTTTGACCCTTGATCAATGCAAAAATACATTATCAAGGACTTTACCCCTAAGTAATGTGAAATTTTGAATAAAAAGAATCCCACTCTTATTTTGTTCGAGGGCTTTAGCCCTAGCAAAATTTTAATATAGCATTACTTAGGGTTATGACTTTCACAAAATCCAAATGCCCATATTTTCCTAGGTCTTTAGCTCTAGCAAAATAACTTGACTATTTTGCTAGAGTTGTGACCCTTGAAAATTCAACATTTACATAGTGAGGGCTAAAAGGCACTAGCAAATCTGCTAGGGTTGAAACTCTCTAGGAATTGCCCTAGCTATTTCAGCTTATTCTTGTGGTGAAGGTTACTTAAGAGTTCGGGTAGACTTTGATCATTTTTCAATTGATTTGTTGACTTAGTTTGACTTGTTAATTGATTAATTAAAAGGACCTAATTGATTAATTTGACAGATAAATGACTTAATCAATTAAATATCACATTAATTGATTAATATATTTGGTCCAAGACTTTTCTAACTATCCTAATTCTAAACAGAGTGTTTGACTTCCTTCTTATAAAGCTCGAAAACATAGTATAGATGTAGGTGCGGTACAATATGGATATGCAGATACATGAAATTTTTGAAAATTAGGATACCATATCATTTAAATGCATTAACAAAAATTTATTTAAAAAATTATATACATGGGAAATACTTGTAAAGAAAGAGGTATTGATTATTCAACATAAATATATAACCACGAAGATAATAATTTTCATAATATATTTTAATTCTTGTGTTAGGATATCAACAAAACTATTATGAAACAAATTTAAGATAAGCATTGGCTTTATGCAAAGTTAGAGAAAGTTATGATCCTAATAACTGCATATTGATCACAATATCATTGATATTATAACAATTCCTCTATTTAGTATCATGACTTTATTTGCCATGATTCGGTCACTGCATATGTATAGCTATCATTACCAATTCCTTCCATATATGTTCATTCTTGCAATTACTCCTAGCATAATTATAGGATCTCAATTGTACTACAATTGTGTATATAAACACAATCTGTCAAATGAATAATATAAGCCATTTTTACACCTTTCTTTCTTGGTATCAAAGCACTTAAGCTTGAAGGCTCTCGATCCAATCATGTTATCTTCATCCACTGCTTACACAAATCACAAAAATGACCTACCTACAACTGTCTCTGTCAAGCTGGATAGAGATAACTATCTCCTATGGAAGTCACTAGTTCTTCCATTGATTAGAGGTTGCAAACTTGATAACTACATACTAGGAACCAAAGAATGCCCTGAACAATTTATCACCACAAATGACACAACTAAGAAAAACAATCCTGACTATGAAGAGTGGATTGCACATGACCAAGCTCTCCTAGGGTGGCTAAGAAATTCAATGGCCATTGACATTGCAACACAGTTGCTGCACTGTGAAACGTCTAAGGAACTTTGGGATGAAGCCCAAGGCCTAGCAGGTGCACACACAAAATCAAGAACAATCTACCTCAAATCAGAATTTCATAACACTCGCAAAGGAGAAATGAAGATGGATCAGTATCTTCTCAAAATGAAGAACCTTTCTGACAAATTAAAGCTGGCAGGATCACCAATCTCCAGCTCAGACTTGATAATTCAGACATTGAATGGCCTGGATGCTGATTATAATCCTGTGGTGGTCAAATTATCTGATCAAATCAACCTTACTTGGGTTGATCTACAAGCCCAACTATTGGCATTTGAAAACAGAATAGAACAACTGAACAATTTCAATAATCTCTCAATGAATGCTTCAGCAAACCTTGCAAGCCAAACTCATTTTAGAGGCAACAAATCTGGGACACGAGGCAACTGGAGAGGCTCTAACTTCAAAGGAGGTAGAGGAAGAGGTAGATTTAAACCAACATGTCAGGTATGTAATAAGATAGGTCACACTGCAGTGCAATGTTTTTATCGTTATGACAAGTCATACACAGGCTCAAATCACTATGCTGAGAATAACAAGCAAGAAAATCACAGTGCTTTCATAGCCTCACCTTACCACGGCCAAGACTATGAATGGTATTTTGACAGTGGAGCTAGCAATCATGTGACTCATCAGAATGAGAAACTCCAAGATCTCAGTGAAAGCAATGGTAAGATTTCTCTGCTAGTTGGCAATGGTAACATGTTAAGAATATTGGGCTCAGGCTCGACTGAATTAAATAACCTCAACTTGCATAATGTTTTGTATGTTCCAGAAATAACCAAAAATCTATTGAGTGTATCTAAACTAACTGCAGACAATAATTCTCTTGTTGAATTTGATGCAAACTGCTGTTATGTGAAGGACAAACTGACAGGGAAGACACTACTAAAAGGGAAACTTAGAGATGGATTATACCAACTTTCAAGTGCCAACTCTCAAGCCAATAAAGACTCATGTACTTACATGTCAGTCAAGGAGAATTGGCATAGAAAGCTTGGACATCCCAACAATAAAGTCCTGGAAAAGGTGTTGAAGAACTGCAATGTGAAGACATCATCAAATGATCAATCTTCATTCTGTGAAGCTTGCCAATTTGGAAAACTTCACTTGTTACCTTTTACATCATCCTTCTCTCATGCTAAGGAACCTTTAGATTTGATTCATAGTGATGTATGAGGTCCAGCCCTAATTTTGTCTCCATCTAATTTCAAATATTGTGTTCACTTTATTGATGATTTCAGCAGATTCACTTGGATTTTTCCCTTAAAACAAAAATCAGAAACAATACATGCTTTCACTCAATTCAAAAACATGGTTGAAAACCAGTTTAATAGGAAAATAAAAGTCCTCCAATGTGATGGTGGAGGTGAGTATAAACCTGTCCATAAAATAGCCATAGAGTCAGGAATCCAATTTAGAATGTCATGTCCATATACCTCTCAGCAGAATGGTAGAGCAGAAAGAAAACATAGACATGTGACTGAACTAGGACTCACACTACTAGCACAGGCCAAAATGCCTTTACACTACTGGTGGGAAGCTTTCTCAACCTCAGTTTTTCTTATCAACAGATTACCCTCATCAGTTAACCTAAATAAAAGTCCATATTCATTATTGTTTGGAAAGGAACCTGACTATGATGCCTTGAAGCCTTTTGGTTGTGCCTGCTACCCTTGCCTCAAACCATACAATCAACACAAACTTCAATTCCACACCACTAGGTGTGTGTTCTTGGGATATAGCAACTCGCACAAGGGATATAAGTGCCTCAACTCTCATGGAAGAATTTTTGTCTCAAGACATGTTGTCTTCAATGAGAACCACTTTCCATTTCATGATGGCTTTCTTGACACAAGGAATCCATTAAAAACTCTAACTGAAACTGTCCCTATTGTTCTTCCTCCTTTACCTACAGGTACCACTACAAGTCACACAATTGAACCAACTAACAGTGATATGAACCATCAGGAAGATGATCTAGCTGTCAATGAAGATCAACCAATCCTCAGTGATATCTCTATCATTGCAGATGAGGTGACTTCATATACAAATGAAGCACCAACAACAGTCCCAGCAGAGGACACATCAGTAGACACACCAGAGGACAATCAACATGTTCAGCAGATGCGTACTAGGAGCAAGGCAGGGATCTACAAGCCCAAACTGCCTTATATAGGACTGACAGAGACACACAAAGAGGACAAGGAACCAGAAAATGTCAATGAAGCACAAGTCAGACCGAGGTGGAAAGAAGCCATGGATGCAGAATTTAAAGCTCTAACAGCAAATCACACTTGGACACTGGTACCATTTCAGGGGCAGAATAATATCATAGACTCAAAGTGGGTTTTTAAAACCAAGTATAAGGCAGATGGCTCAATTGAAAGAAGGAAAGCAAGACTGGTTGCCAAAGGTTTTCAACAAACTGCAGGTCTGGACTATGATGAGACTTTCAGTCCAGTGATCAAATCCAGCACTATAAGAATCGTTCTATCCATTGCAATACATTTAAAATGGGGCAGTTAGGCAATTAGACATAAACAATGCATTCTTGAATGGCAATCTCAAAGAAACTGTGTTTATGCATCAACTAGAAGGATATATAGATTCAACCAAGCCTTATCACATATGCAAATTAACCAAGGCAATCTATGGCTTGAAGCAAGCCCCAAGGGCATGGTTTGACAGGTTGAAGGATACTCTACTGAAATGGGGATTTCAAAACACCAAGAGTGATTTATCACTGTTTGTCCTTAGAGAAACTGACCATATCACACTTCTCCTCATATATGTTGATGACATAATAGTAACAGGGAGCAACAAAAAGTTCCTAGAGACCTTCATCACTCAACTAAATATTGCATTCTCTCTTAAAGACTTAGGCCTTCTACATTACTTCCTAGGAATTGAAGTACACAGAGATGCTGGTGGAATGTACCTGAAACAAACAAAGTACATTAAAGACCTGCTAAAAAGGTTTAATATGGAAAAAGCTTCATCCTGCCCCACACCAATGGTAACAGGGAAACAACTAACTGCTGAAGGAGAACCTATGGCCAACCCTACACTATACATACAGGCTATAGGTGCATTACAGTATCTAACCAACACTAGGCCAGACATAGCATTCTCGGTCAACAAACTCAGCCAGTTTATGAGTTCCCCAACCACAGATCATTGGCAAGGAATAAAAAGGATACTGAGATATCTCCATGGCACAACAAATTTATGTCTTCATATCAAGCCCTCAACTGATCTTGATATTGTTGGGTTCTCTGATGCAGATTGGGCTACTAGCATAGATGACAGGAAATCCATGGCAGGGCAATGTGTGTTCCTTGGTGAGACATTAATCTCGTGGGCCTCAAGAAAACAAAGAGTAGTGTCAAGGTCAAGTACTGAGTCAGAATACAGAGCTTTGGCTGACCTAGCAGCTGAAGTAGCTTGGATCAGATCACTCTTAGGCGAGCTAAAACTTCCTATGTCTAGGAAACCAGTTTTATGGTGTGATAACTTGAGTGCCAAGGCACTAGCATCCAATCCAGTGATGCATGCTCGATCCAAAATATTGAGATAGATGTCCACTACATACGTGATCAAGTACTTCAAGATCAAGTCATAATAGCCTACGTGCCCACAGCAGATCAAATTGCAGACCAAACCTCTCACACACACAAGGTTCAACATGATGAGAGACAAACTTGGGGTGACTATGTCACCATTAGTTTGAGAGGGGGATGAAGTAGCAATATCGATTTACAAGGAAGAGGGGTTTGAATTGTAAATCCGTCCTTTTAAAATTTCTGTTAAAAACTTAAGAAAATAACTCAAGATTGATCATTCTTTTAGATTCTTCTTCATCTAGCTTGTTTCTGAATACCCATCTTGTTCCAATGATAGATTGATCTTGTGGATCTAGAACAAGAATCCAGATTTTTATCTTTGTCAAATTGTAGAAGTTCTTCCTTCATTACTTCAATCCAAGATTGATCAACTATGACTTCTTTAATTGATTTTGGTTCAATTTGGGAGATCATTGTCATGTTATTGTTGACGACATATTTGAATGATATTCTTGTTCTAATACCATCACTTGTATCACCAATTAATTGAGTTTAAGGATGATCACATATCGTTCTCCAACTTTTAGGTGGAGACTGAAACAAAGACTGTTTATCAATCTCGGTTTCCTTCAGTTCATTTTGTTGCTGCATACCAAATTGTTCTTTTTCTTCTTCTTCCTCATTTTTCTTACCCATATCCAAATTATCAAATTCATCAAACAAAATATGCATACTGATTTCATCTATAGTTTGAGCCTTGAGATTTTATATTCTATAATATTTATAGAATGTAGAGTATTCAAAAAATACACTTTGATGGCATTTTAAAACAAATTGCTCATACTTTCTTTATTATGTGAAACATAGTAATGACATTCAAAGTATGATATGTTTTGCAAAAAATGATATGAAGGCACGTCAAAGATATTTTCTACTAAAGCCAAGATTAAGAACATGATAAACAATTTTTGTGGCTTCTCTCCAAAATTATTTTTCACCACTTGATTTATTTAAAATTGTTCTATCATTTCTTGTAACTAATTTCTTGTAACTTCATTTTGTTTGAAAGTTCTTTGACAAACAAATCATGTGAAATATCATTTTCATCAAAGATTTATTTGAAGAATAATATTTCAAATTTCCTTTGATCATTTCTTATAGAAATGACAATTCTTTTTCAAAAGTCTTGAAAACATGATTTGGTTGGAAATTCATCTAAGTATAAAACATAAGGATTTTTTCTTTAACATGAATCATGAGGATGTTTGTTTTACCTCAACTATGTGGTGTTTAAAAAATAACTTTAAAACCAATTTTACAAAGTTATCTTTCACATATCCAACATCCTTAATCTATGCAAAATTATTTCAACTAATGATACATGTACCTTTGATTTGTTAGTGTTTCCAAAGGTTATAGACACTCCAAATTTTTGTAATGAGAGGAGACATCATACTTTTCCATTCATGTGTATTGAGCATGTCTTGTTCATGTATCAATGTTCTTTCTTGATTGTTGGATGGTGTTCCTGCATCACAAGTTAGTAATGACTTTGGTACCCATATTTGTTTGGGTCCTTGATGGTTAGTATATCTTCTTTTTAGAAGATTTTTTAAAACTTGATCTCTTTTTAAAATAGCAATTTGACTCGAAGTGGCCATTATTGGAACAACGGGAACACTTTGTTGTTGGTCTTGAAGAAGGTTTGAAAATCTGAGTTTTAAAAGTCTTTGAAATTGATTTTGATGAAATTCCAGAACGTTCTCCTTTTTTCAAACTTTCTGGAGAAAGTTCAGCTTTTGTTCCAGAACTTTCTCCGTTTTGAGAATAACCTGGAGAACGTTCTCCTTTCTGCAAACTTTTCAAAACTGGTTCAACTTTATTTGCAGAACACTCTTTCCTTTTAAAAATCCTTTTGTTCTTGATTTTTTCATCTTTTTTCTTAAAATAACATACAAATTCCAGATGTCCAATTTTACTGCAATATGAACATTTGGTTTTGCATTTCTCCTCTTTTCTTTTAGGAACAAAAAAGTTTTCATAAATCTTTTCTTTTTGAGAAGTTTTGAAACATAAATTATCTTTCTCAAAAATCCTTTCTTCTTTAGTTTCAGAACATTTTGGAAAATGATTTTTTATGGTTATCTCATTGAGAGTCTTTTGTTGCTCAACCATTTTTAAATGAGTTTGCTGCAAACTTTGAATGACCTTTCTGAGTTCGTCATTCATAGCTTGGGCTTTCTCTTTTTCTTCTTTTTCTTTACGAAATTGTTCTTTTAATAAACCATATTTTTGAGCAAGAAGATTTGAATCACATAAAAGATTATCAAATTCTTTTTCCATTTCTTCACATAAAGGACAGAGTTCAGATATGGTTACCTCATTATTTTCTAAGTTTTCCTTGAAGCACATGTTGGTTTCTGACATTACTTCTTCTTCCTGAATCTTTTCCTCTAACACTTATTAGGTGCTTAATCTTTAGAGATCAAGCTCTGATACCAATTGAAGTAGCAATATCGATTTACAAGGAAGGGGGTTTGAATTGTAAATCCGCCCTTTTAAAATTTCTGTTAAAAACTTAAGAAAATAATTCAAGATTGATCTTGGTTGTGAAAATAGAAAACAGAGAACGTTCTTGATTTTCACCAGAAAACAGAGAACGTTCTTGGTTAGTTAAAATCAACAGTTCAGGTTATCTATTTAACTTGATAATTAACAGACTGAAAGTAAATAGAGATAAGGGGAGAGATATCACACACAGATATATCCTGGTTCACCAACCCGGGCTACGTCCAGTCCTCACCACAGTGAAATTTTCCACTAAGTGTTTAAAACAAGAATCTTCTTAGTTTTACAGCACCTAGTTCAGATCAGCCTTGATCTGTTACAGTTTGTCAATCCTTTCCGCCCAGAAAGAATTACGATCGGATCACCTATCAACCCTTGATAGGATTTTACAACTTCACCTTTTAACCTTAAAAGGATTTTTCTGAGAATGACTCACTCAAGCTATAAACAAGCCTTATAGTCTTGAGTGTTGAATGATAAAGATATGATTTAAGAAAGAATCTGTTTTGACTCAACTCTTGTTTGAGTTTAGATTCTTTACAAAGAATTCAGTATAAATGTATCAGAGTAAAAAGAATTTAATCAAACTGATTCTTGTAAGTGATGAGAGATTTTCAAGTTTGTATGTGAGTGATTGATGATATATCTTGGTACTTGAATGTCTTTGATTTTTGGACAGAATCTGAGTATGCTCAACTCGTGTTTGAGATTAGATTCTTGACAAAAGAATTCAGTAGATGATTCTGATATGAAGAGGAAAAATAGAACTGAATCTTTTGTTTATAATTGAGAAGCTTTCAAGTATGAAGATGTATGTGAGTGATGTTTTTCTCTGTACTTGAAGCTGTGTTTCTTCCTGAACTTTTGCCTTCCTTTTATAGGCATGAGAGCATTTAATGATGTTCAAAATATAGCCGTTGTTAATGCCTTTTGTCAGACTGGACAGGAGGCATTATTTCTGAATAAAAATAATCCCACTTGACTATTTTTATTTCACTGTTCAGGCTTGGGCTGTGTTGCATTTTGAATCAATCTTTCTTGAGTAATTAATGATTTTTCAACACTTCTGATAAGTGATAATATTGTAGGCTTGAACTGGAGCTTTTGAATCACTTAAAACAGATTGAAAAATGATCACAGAATGTTGTTGCAGAAAACTGTAGTTGCTGGAGATTGATGATCAATCTGGAGCTTTAGCTTTTTGGATATCCTGGAGATTGATAATCAATCTGGACTGTTTTTCTGAACATACTGGAAGCTGTCTTGATGCATTGTATATTGTTAAGATTGTTTATCAATCTTGATAGCAGAACTGGAGTTTTGATTATGTCAAAACAGCTTGGAGAATGATGATGAACTTCTGCATAATGTTAATGAAAATTCTGGAGATTGATAATCAATCTGGAGTCCTAGTATTTGAACTTTCTGGAGATTGATAATCAATCTGGAGGTTCAGTTTTGATCATTCTGGATGTCTTCCTCTGAATCTGGAGATATCCTCTATTATCGTTTTCTAGATGAAGTAAAATTTGACTGTCATGCTATGTTCTGGTCAGATTATCTTATGTAATACTTATTACATTTGATTACTTCTGAGCTAGAACAACTCTCCTCATGGAAGTCTTCATCCTGGTGTGGTCCAGGTTTTCATCTGATATTTCTTCCTTCTGATCTGGGCCAGAAAACATATCCTCTGATCCATTCTGGATCAAGTCTGGACAGTTTTGATATTTCACTGCCAGGCTATGTTCTGATCAGCATAACTTCTTGATTGCTTCTGATATTTGAATTCTTATGGTATGAAGCAATTGTCCTTATGGCAGGCTTCCCTCTGGTGTTGATATGGGCCTCTAAAGTTATCCTCTGATGATGTTTTTCGTCTTCCTGGTTTTTTTCCAGAATTTATCCTCTGGTAAATTCAGGACGTATCCTCTGTTAATTTCCAGAATGTATCCTCTGGTAATTTCCAGAATGTATCTTCTGGTAATTGACTTCATGAGGTATCTTCTGGAGTCTGATAATTACTGTTTCCAGAACTGTCTGGACAGGCTTGTTTGAGATTCTTTATCTTTCTCAATTCGAATGTCCTCTTGATTTGAATTGATCCTATGTGTTCTCTGCCATGTAGTGATCATATCCATGTAACTTCCAGAGCCAACAACTTCGATTAAGTGATGGAGAAAGTTAGGTTTTTAGGCTGTCATGGACTGGCGAACATTCTCCGTTTTCCAGAATATGTGGAGAATGTTTTCTGCTGCTGTTTTCTTTGATTCTTGCTTTGCTCACTTATGCATTTATGTTCCTTAAACAAACTTAAGTGAAATCATTAGTAGACAACCATTCATAAAACTTAATCATTTAATTTAAAAGGTTTGTTGTCATTAAAACATATATCAAAAAGGTTTTTTCCTCAACAGGGGAGTTAGAGAAAGTTATGATCCTAATAACTGCATATTGATCACAATATCATTGATATTATAACAATTCCTCTATTTAGTATCATGACTTTATTTGCCATGATTCGGTCACTGCATATGTATAGCTATCATTACCAATTCCTTCCATATATGTTCATTCTTGCAATTACTCCTAGCATAATTATAGGATCTCAATTGTACTACAATTGTGTATATAAACACAATCTGTCAAATGAATAATATAAGCCATTTTTACACCTTTCTTTCTTGCAATAGTCAACAATTCAAAAATACTTTTCATTATCTCTTCACCCAATACAACCATCCATAAAAAAAAATCATGGCTTCTAATTAAGTTTGGTTCACCGAGAAACAATTTTATCAATTCAAAAATTTCAACGTCATCTTGAAGTAGATCATGTACATTTTCACTGATGTCCCAAAAAATGTATCTCACCTTTTTTATTCACTTAACTTTTATAGGATATGTATGTAAAAATATTCATAAAATATCTTAGAACTATCACATAAGTTAATTTTTTAAAAATAAAAATAATAATTTTGGTACTTCTAAAATTTGTATCTACAAGTATCCGTAAAATATCAAATATATATGTGATACATGTATATCTCTAATTTAAAAGTATTTGGACTTCATACCTCCTCCTCATAAAAAACTTGCACCAACCGACCAATATTGCATGCATTAATCTTCTAAAAACTCTTGTTTAAAAACAAAAAACAACTCATTATCGACATTTGGTCTAAGTACTCTACATGGTTTGAAGTGAGACCCAACATCCCCTTCAACTCTCTCCCCACCAGTCTCAATGCTAGGAATAAATTTTTACCTCTTTCTGCTTAAGACAACTCCGTTTAATTATTTCAAATTTACATCAAAGATTTTATCATTGAGTACTACATTGAACTCTAAAGACTGGATAATGAAAATAATGTAGTTGATATGAAATGGTGCTCCTCCACCTCACTATCCAACCTTTCCAACTCTTCTTTGGTCGACTTCACCTTTTCATTCATTCATGTTACTAGAATGATTCTTGTGCCATGTCTTCAAGGATGCTTGGATGTGTCAAGGTTTTGAAAAATGATCGAGAAAATTACCACGACAAAAATGTATAGATATAAATTAAATTAAAAATGTGTCAAGGTTTTTATCTTTTTATATCTCAAATTAAATTAAAAAACACATTTTAAGAATAAATATAAGTATTATTTTACGTTATTTTTTAATTTTGACATTTTCTCATATCTCAATTAGTATTAAAAATTATATGATGCTACAAATAATTTTAAGAAGGTTTGTATAATATTGTGATCAATTCACACCGCAAGAACGTGACACAATCACAATCGTTAACCTAATTTAAAATCTTGCAAGGCCTTTTAACTTTCTCTTTCAACACAAAACCACCCCAACATTCAACATTCTAAAGGGCCTTGCAATTTTTCATTCAATTTTCATGTTTGCCGTAGAAATTCAGTCGTGTGCATGTACTTTTGTTTTTTGTTTTTTTTTGTTGAGGCTGTTATATTTTGCTACTGGTAATTGGTTGTGTTTAACAAGTTGTTTATATATTTAAGTTTTTACTAAACAAATTTATTTCTTTATTGAATTCTCTGAAAAGACAATGTCTTATAACATTTCTAGTGGGTTCGGGGTATTGTAGAGTTTTATTTATTTTTTCCTAAATATTTTTACAATTAACTATCAATTTTCAAGCAGCATCATACTTCATACTCACTAATATTATAGCATCTGATTTAACCAATTCTGTGACTGATGATAAGTGAGGAAAAGATACCTAGGCCTTTAGACGTAACCAAGTTATAACTTAGTTTTAAAACAACATTCTACACACAAAATTAATGCATTGAAGGTATGGCTAAACTCATAATTCAATTAAATTGTTAGGGTTGAATATTTTATATCGCAGTTATATGAATTAATTATAATAATAGTTATCATCTAAAAAAAAGCAGGGAAAGTTTTATTAAATGACTTGTCTCGAATGTCATTTTAAAAAAAAATATATATTTCTTTTTTATTTTCTATTTTCAAAATTTAACGTAATTTAAATACTGTTTTATCAATATTATCTTTAACTATTTATTGTAGAGAAAAATAAGTGAATTGAATAAATAAATAAATTCCTAAAACATAGCAAAATACTTTAGAAACTATTATTATATAGTTTTAAAAAGTACTTAATTTGATTAATTGTTTGAGTTGTAAATATTTTTTTTTCAAATTATAAACTATACATACAAAAAGATAAAATTAGTGTTGGGAAATTTTTTTGTCTTATGTGATTCACTCGATTTGATTTATAGACAAATGTTTTTTCTTTCCAAAGGCTCCTAAGTCTCCTTGAGGTAATCTTGTCTATTGTCTAACATTGTCAATCATTAAATATACACATATATCTTGAACAAAATGTGAACCTTATTTTACACCTTAATGTTTTTTTTTTTGACTCTTTTAGAGAGATTGAATGATAAATTCAAAAAAAAAATGTTAATAGATATTTCAACTCACTCGTAATTAATCTTTTAATTTAATCGATAGTAGTGAACTAGTGATATATATATATTTTTTACTTTAAAGTAAAGCGATTGAGAGATCCAAGAACTTTACCTTGCAATATTATGTAGGGCCATTATTATTTTTATTTATAAAATTGACAGAGGACAAAGCTTAGAAAAAACCATTAATATAAATATATGTCCAAAGCTGCTTCTGCTTCACTTCACTTCACTTAAGTCACCTTTCTTAATTTCCTCTGTGTTTTGTTTCTCATTCTCAAAGACACTTAACAAACACGTTTTCATATTTTTTTTGTTCCTCATCATCATGGCCAGACCCCAACAACGTTATCGTGGTGTACGCCAGAGACATTGGGGCTCTTGGGTCTCTGAAATTCGTCACCCTTTATTGTAATTTAATTTCACTTTTCCTTCACTCTTTAAATTCATATTCACACCCCCTTTAACTTTAACTTAATTTTCTTTATTAAAAAGATATTATTATTTTTTACAACATTATTCTTCCCTTTAATTTTGTTTCATTCATTTCACTTGTGAAAAACTCTTTCATGTGTGTATTAATTGTCAGCTGCAGAGATCAATTACTATAAAAGATGTTTATGAAAATTAATTTATTTTGTGAAAATCTCTTTAATGTTTGTGTTTTTTTTGTGTGATGAGCTCATGTGTGTGTTATTTGTTTAAGTAATTTACTACATTATTTTATATTCATTTGACTGGGTCATATGTTTATTTTTTTGGTACAAAGGTGATATGATTATTAAAATGGGTGGATATGAAAATTGATATATTTTTTGTTATTTGATTTTGGGCTATAGTAATTTACTACATTATAATATATACAATACAATTGACTTGATCATATGATTATTACAAAGGGTGTTTATGAAAATTAATTTATAATTTTTCTTTAATATAGGAAAACAAGAATATGGTTAGGAACATTTGAAACAGCAGAAGATGCAGCAAAAGCATATGATGAAGCAGCAAGATTAATGTGTGGTCCAAAAGCTCGCACCAATTTCCCATACAACCCAAATGGACCACAATCATCTTCATCTAAGCTTCTCTCTGCCACTTTAACTGCAAAATTAAATAAATGTCACATGGCTTCACTTTCTCTTCAAATGTCAAAACAACAACCACAAAGAGAGCCTAATCATGTTTCATCAACACAATTGTCTAATTCAATTATTAACCCTTTTGTTGTGTCTAATAATGACATTGTTGGAACAAGTGGTGAAAATGGTTTTAGATGGCTTGATGAAGTGAATTGGGTTGGTTTTGAAGGTCAAGTTGAAGTTTCTCATCAACAATTTCAGCCTGTTCTTGAAGATGATCACATTGAACAAATGATTCAAGAGTTGCTTGATTATGGTTCAATTGAGCTTTGTTCTGTTGGTTCATCTTAGACTACTCTTAAAAAAATGTAGCTTTTCTTGTTAACGAGACTTTTTGGGAGAAGAAATTAGGGGATTTACACATTCACGCAGTTGAAATATTGATGATCGTCTGATTTTGATCTAATAGTCTAAAACATGCATACTTTTATTTTGTTTTATAATATACCACATTGTTCTTAAGGTAGAATCGTTTGATCTTGATCGACGACTAACAATATCTCAAATGCGTAAATGTATAGATTTTCTATTACAGACAAATTAATTCGTTATGAAAGTCTATTAGTAGTTGTACTAAATCACTATGTAATAATAAATATATAAGGTTTAGTAATTTTGGAGATTCACTTCACCCTTAGTTTTCACTTTCAATCACTTGTGAAATGAGAATGTAACAAATGATGGACTTTGATATATAAAATTAGGTATCAAAAGCATACAATTTTTCAGCTTGTGTTTTTGTTTATATTTAGTATTACCTAAAGTTGTGCAAAATTCTTCACAAAGTGTTGGATGGTGGCGGGGTCACTGTTTGTTGTAAGATATAATATCCCTAGCTTTTATTTGTTTATACATTGTTTGTTACCATTATTCTATAGAGATAATTAAACTTTGGTTTATATGACAAGAAAGACAATTACAAGAAAAGAGAAAAAGAAGAAGGAAAGAAGAAAAAAGGAGTAATCAAAGTTAGTCATCAAATTCACGACATTTGTTACAAAGAAAAATGTGGAACAACTTTAATAATGGGTTTGTTTTTTTAAAAATTTTAAAAAGTGATTTTTTACGTTATATTTAAAAAAAATGATTTTTATGAGAATTTATTTAAAAATACTACAAATTGTTTTGGATTTATTTGTCACTGATTAAAAAAAGTAATTTTAATATTGAATAATTTAGATATTCATTATTAAAGATTTTAACATGATAAAAATCACATTTATTTTTAAAAAGTGTATCTTTCAAAAATAATTTTTACAAAGAACTTCTCAAAATAGTTTTTCATTTTAATAATTTTTTAAAATTTCATCATCTAAACAAATTTGTAGCAAATAAATAAAATACTTAAAATGATATTTTAAGATAAACTATTTAAACTAAATTTTCATTTGAAACTTTATTTTTTAAAAATATTATAACAAAAAGATAAAATAGTATAAAAATCATTTATAAAAAAATCTTAATCAAACGAGTCTAATATAAATAAGACAAATTTTTTGGTTTAACCATTAAATTTCAGAGATAAAAATTCTAATAAATTCTGAATATACACAAAAGATAAATAAAATCTAATCAATATTTATTAAAGTTAATTAATAATCTAAGACCAATCACTTAGTTTAATATAAATTATTTGATACATGGTTAGCACTTAGTTGTAATAAAGCTACTACCACCAGTTTGGCATTAGTAGGCACTGCCATGATGATAAGGAAACAGAGAAGGCAGCAATTTGAAAAAAATGATTAAGTTAAGAGTTTATTGTCCAAACATAAAAGTACTTTGGTCTTGAATCAAGGAAGATGCATACAGATACGGCCAATTATGATAAAGCATTGCTTTTTTGACAATAAACATTGCTATCATACATTTTTCTTTTCCCTGCAATCACTTAATTCTTTTATTTAGATTAAGATTAAATGGCTCATATTACAAACATACCTTAAAGAAAAAGAAAAAAAGCCAAATCAAAATAACAACCTCAAGGTGGATATAAGCTATATAGTGAAATTTCACATTTTCAATATGAGTGTCTTTGTGTAATGGTGAAAACCCATTACATGTTAACAAGGCATAAGCTTTAAATAATTTATAAAAATTGACATTTTTTATAAACCAATTTCGTAAAGATTAAATAAATTTAATAGATTTAATTTACATATACATTATTAGTGTAAAAATTTTTATAGTGTCAATCTATAATTACCGTTAGATTATTATAGAATGACATAACAATTAAACTAAAATTTAATATAAAAAATTTAATATAGTATCAAAGTCTATTCATTTGAATCATTCACTAAATCATTCACACACCAAACTTAATTAATTGAAATTGAACGATCTAAAACTACAACAGAGTCACACATTTACAATAGATAATATGTTTCCCCAAATTTAACAATACTAATACGAGGATTGTATTAAAAAGATTAAAGTATTACATTGAAAAAGAGATAAATTAAATAAGATACAAAAATAAATTTCTAAAAATTGACAATGTTTCGTTTTAGAAGTTAATTTTGTAATAATTTTATAATAATGATCTAAAAACTCATATAAAAAAAAGTGTAAAATACTATAAAAGCTTATCTAAGAGGTTCAATTTGTAGTAAGAAGATTCAAGATCCAGACATTCATGTGAATGTCACCAATAAAATGTCCACCAAGTGAGCCAAAACACTCTTAGCCTTTCCTATAATTTCTAACTTGCTTTTTCTGGTTGATGACATACCAGACAAACTTTTTTCTATTTCTATCCTCGATTTTTTCGCTTACAAACCACTCGACATGTTCATTCATCATCTACACTTTCGACTCCTTTTTGTTTTAAGATAATTTAGTTCATCAAACCTTTATTGTATTTTTTTTGTTAGGAGATTAAATAATAAATAAATTTGTATATGTAAGGTCTTAAATTTAAATTCGGAACATGCACTTAAACTAGACTTTACAAATGCTTTTATTGTATTTTATTTGTGTTTTAATATTCTTTCTATCTAACATTGAAGTTTAAATTAAAAAAAAAATTAAAATCATCTATTTTATAATAGTGATGAATATTTTCCTTTTTCATTTGTGTGAATTATATTTCAACGAGAATCCAATCTATTTTTCAAATCACATCTTTTACAAAGACATTTTTTAGTTTTAAACTATTTAAAATTGCAACTTGTAATACATGTGTAAATTTACTCTTTTGGCCTTTAATTTTTTTTCTTTTCAATTTCAATCTGTTCATTTATCTTATTATTTTGGGTAACAAATTTTGTCACATGCTCTCAAACATTGGCAAAATTGATCTAAATGGACAACTTTTTGTTTATTTTAGATTTTCACTCAATCCCTATATTTCTGTTACAAATCACAAAACCACCTTATAACTTTTATGTCTACAACACACTTATAAATATCTTATTAGTATCAAAGCAATTGCTTTATGCATAAAAAATAATAATAATTTGTTTACTTAATAAATTAAGGACTCATGTGGTGATATCATAAACTCACGGTAGAATTTGTATCCTAAAACATTTGAAAATATAGTAATTTAAAACAAAAACTATTATGAACTTTTAAAAAGCTTTAATGCTCTAATTTTCAAAGAAAAAGTTACTAATATAATCCAGAGTTTAACTATGAAGTAGGTTAAATTTGACTAATAATTCTTTCAAGCATATATAGTTTAAACTTAAACACCCCAAATCGTTTCTTCTTTAACTAAAATTCAATATTAACTCCTACAACAAGCCAACCACTTGCTTAAACCCTCTATAGATGGTCCAACTATTTCAACTCAGATGTTAATGGTTTAGAAAATGAGACTAATTTGTTTAAAAAACATATAAATGACTATACTAAAATTGAAAATTCAGTTAAAAAATAAAAAACTAAGTTAAATGATACATCAATTCGAAAGAACTCAATCGATTCCTAACTAAAACAATTATTTAATCAGACTTTACATATCTTTCAACTAAACTACAAATTACCATAACCATTTTTCTTTAAAATCAAATTATTAAGACATAGAAAATTTATTACATAAACTAAGATACAATTCTCTCTCTCTCTCCAATTCTAGTAAAAAAACATAGCCATCGCACCACTTTTATTAGTAAATATGAACGAATTGATTGCTTCACATTGTTAGCTCTTTTTACAACCATTTTACTTAAAATATTGAAATATCAAGTCATTGTTAGAATATATTTTCTTACTAATAGAGTAAGCCTAAACTAGAAGTCCAAATGCACATGGTGTCTTTTTACAATTCTTCTTCTTCTTCTTCTTTTTTTTTTTTTCAAATTAATTAAATAAACGTGGAACTTTATGTGTCACTTTGGAAATGTAATTGTTGTTTAGCTGGCAACTTTAATTAATTAATATGCATGGGAAGTGTCTTCCATGCTTACAATCAAGACCATGTTTATTTCCAACATTGCGGACCCTTATGTCTCTTGGCTTTAAAACATTCTCAAGTCATATATATGATTTGCTTCACACCAAATGCGTACATATAGTAATATATATCAAAGATAAGATTAAAAAAAATGTCAAACATTGTAGCTGGAGATCATATATCAAGATAACTAAAGTGCACATTTTCTAGCTTTATGATTTTTTTTTGTTAAAACCTATATGAATTTTTTTCTTCTTATTTTTGTCCATACATATATGTAGTGAAGCTCCTAGTTCAATATTTTTATGAGGTGAAGTTTGAAAATGTGCACTTTAAGTGAATATACTATGTAATTTTAAGATATTGCAATATAGATTTTGATATTGCAATACTATGTTTATGTTTGAAAACTACTATGGTCATTATGTGTTGAATATTAGATTTTTATATGGTGACTAACTAATCATATTAAAAAACTCGTTTATTGGGCTCAATATAAAAATCTTATATGATATCAATAGTCTATCGATTTGAACTATTTACTATCTATATCAACTCATTAAATTTAATAGTGTCAAGTTCTACGCAAAATAAAAAAATAAGATCATATGAATTTATAAATAAAGACACTCTTCAAATTGTCTTATATAAACACTTAATATCAAATATTTTTTATACAATTGGGTCAACCAGCTATCAATCGGATCAATCATAGCGATCAATCATTTTATTTTTATGTGTGCCTTTTATTTATCTCTTTATTTTAGAACTTATTTCTTGTTCTTACAATCTCAAAAACATTTTTATATTTGTTCTTATTTAATGTAAATCAAATTGATCCAATCCAAATTTAATAGTCGTATATATTAATCTTAACGATTTAAAAATAATATAGTGATTGCACTTGGATTGAAACTTACTACATTTCTGCAGAGGATCTAGATCCAATTTGATTTACATTATTGAAAAACAAACATAAGAATATTCAAAAGCTGAATTGCAGAGGATCCAGTTTGATTGGATTCATTGTTCTGAACAAACTCTTTTTGCATGTAAAATATGTTCATGGGTGAAAATTACGGCTATCATAATCATAAAACGTGCTTCATCATTTACTAGTACTATGTTAATTTAACTTTTTCTTTTTTAAGTTTAAATATATTTGGAGAGGTGGCTAGCACAAAGAATTCTTGAATTATAACCTCATGCTTAATGATTACTTATGGTAATTGATTCTGTCTCCCACGTCCAATTAAAAGCAAAAAACTTGATAAGCCTAATGACATGACAATAAAAACCATAGATTCAGGTTAATTAGTTGAGTAATCACTTAACTAGCCTTTGCAATAGCAACAACTATAGTATTAAGTTTTTATACTGAGTTTAATTCATTTTTATAAAATTGATTTGTAAAGTAAGAGATGTGTTAGACTTAGGTTTTTTAAATACAATCACTCGTGTTTAATACTAATTTTGATATCGTAAATATAAATGATGGATTGTGGATGACTTGATGTATGAACTTTGATATTATATTAATATTGAGAATAATTCATTCTTATAAAATCAATTTATAAGATGAATGATATTTCTCTTTATAAATTCACTTCAAGCATTGTCTTTATTGTGAATGCAAGACTTAGATTTTTGATCTCAAATATAAAAGTAAAATGCACGAACAACAACACATTGTCCAAATAGAATTATTAAATATGTTTCGTAAGGCACCTCACATGATAAAAGAATGTAAAGACATTTGATATGGTAAAACGTAGATTCGAACTCAAAACACTTTAGAATAAAAAAAAACAGTTGTATATGATCTAAGTTTATGAATTTTGAATTTGTCTCTCCATTTCTTTACCATGTCTCAGCCTCTTTAGTCTTATCTATTGATAGTTGTATTTGTGTATTCACAACTTTGCAGGGTCTATTATAAGTTTATTGGAACTCTTCAACTTCTAATTTTGTTCTTTCAATTTACTTTTTATTTGGGAATAGACCAGAATTATTTAGTGTGGATTCTAAATAACCTAAATAGTTATTTGCAAAAAAAAAAATGTTACTGCAATGTTACTTCATCTCTTGGAACAGGAAAAAGTTTCTTATACCATTTTGTGATTTTTCCCTTACCACATGACAATCTATGTCGAGATGTTCTGTTCTTTCATGGAAAACTGGATTAGCTACAATATTTAGTGCTCTTTGAATGTCACAATATAACACAAGAGTCTTGATGCTTGAAATCTTCAAAATCAGCCAGCAAGTAAACAATCAACAAAACTGATAATAGCTTTTCATGCCATTGTCTACTGGCCTATTTCATGCCATAGAGTGATTTGAACAGTTTGCATACTTGATTGGGAGAATAAGGTGATACTTCAGGTGGAAGTTTCATGTATACATCATCATGTAAATCACCATGAAGAAAAGCATTGTTTATGTCAAGTTGATGTAAATTTATGTTTTTAATAGAGGCCAAAGCTAATAAGACCCTCATTGTAGTCATCTTAATAACATAACTAAAAGTGTCAAAGTAATCTAAACCTTCCTCATTGTAGTATTCTTACAAGTTTCCATGTATTGTTGGATTTGAGAGCTTGTAATTTTGCAGTCATGGTTTGCTTCCAGTGAGTGTGTAAACTAGCTTCATCATATGAATAAGGTTGAGTCTCATTGGATAAAGAAACACTGAATTCTCTTTGTGCACTAGACAAATTGGAGTATGACACATAGTTGGATATATGATAAGGTGTTGTTCCTTGTATTTTTGTGTTGCTCTTCTGGAAAACATAATTTGTTAAGTAGGATGGATCTCCTTAGGTTAATTTCATTGACTGCTGGGTTTGGTAATAATGTTGCTGAATCTAGAATTGGTGATGTTCTATTGATGTCCTTAAGAATATCTATTTGTTTATTGTAATGTTGGTCTTGATTATCAACATTTTCTTGGTCTTGATCATCAACATCCTTATATGCGGTTGAGCTTGGATTGATGGGTTGATTAAGATAAAAAAACTAAGGGAGGAATATGATTTGATGAATTCCCATTTGAAATTTGAATGTATTCTTATTCTGGTCTTGATTGTGACTCAATGTTGCTTGGATTGTAAGGAAACACTAGCTCCTCAAATTTGATATTCCTGGAGACAAATGGTTCTTTATTATTTATGTCATAGAGAATGAATCATTTTGTTCTTGGTTTGTAGCCCAAAAAAAACATATTTTTTTGCTCTATGATCAAATTTGGAATGATTAGATAGTAAAGTGGAACCATAAAAAAGACATCCAAAGACTTTAAGATTGTTTAAGTCAGGCAAAAATATATGCAAGCATTCATAGGGAGATTTGTTAGACAAACTAGGTGTGGGTTTCCTATTTATCAAATGAATAGTATGTGCAATAGCATAAGACCACAAATGTTTAGGTAAATTAGATTGAAATAATAAACCATGAGTTACACCAAGAATGTGTTCGTGTTTTCTTTCAACTCTTCCATTTTATTGAGGAGTTTCTACATAGCTTGTCTGGTGAATTATTCCTATTGATGAGTAAAATTCTGGCCACATAAATTCCACACCATTATCACATTAATTTTTTTTAGATTAGCAATATATTGAGTTGAAATCATAGTTACAAAATTCTAAATATTTTGTTTAGTCTCATACTTATGTTTCATGAAAATAACCGATAAGTATCTGCTATAATCATCAAGAACAATGATAAAATATCTAAAATTATAGGTTGACTTGACACTAAAGGGACCCCACATATCAACATGTAATAAATCAAAAGGAACGAAAACATTGTGAATACTATCAGAATAAGGCAATCACTTTTGTTTAGAAAAATGACATATATCATAAATGTGTTTATTTCAATTGATAAAAAGGAAAAGCTCTACTTAAATGGCAATGCATTTATTAGAAGCATGCCCTAATCTAAAGGGCCAAAGGGCATAAGAAGAATGGTCCTAATACTATTTGTGAAATTTCAATGAATGTTGATACTTCTAATTTTTGAATCTTGAAAATGAAGATGCTAGAAAACACAAGAATGGTTGAATTGTGTTTGTCATTTCTAAGAGCTACTTCGATTTCCTTACAAAAATTATTCTTTATCAAAACATTCAACTTACTTTAATAAAACATGTTTAGGTAGAGTAAGGTTGAATCATAAAGAACTAAGATGCAAGAAATTAAAGAAGATAAAGGAGAAAAATATATTTTTTATACTAGTTCACCATAAATGGTTGCTACATCTAGTCCTCCCCTTATAGATAGATTTTGCCTCAGTATAGTCGAGGAATTAATCCACTATTTCCATAAATAACATACAAGTATTCTTTACTTTTCCTCTTCAAGTTTTGAGTATATTTCTCTAGCCTTTCCAGACTATCATTGTCAGAACCTTCTTCAACTTTCTGGCATTCCGCTGTTGAGGTTCATTAGAGTCGTTGTACCTTTTCAGGTACTTCTTAGGGGTGAGAGACTTGTTGCCACTATAGAGTTGATTTACATCAATTATAGTTTGTGTCTGGATTGAGATGATATTTCATTCTCTTTTTTTTGTGTTCTCTCTTTTTAACACATAGCCTTTTTCATTCTCTCTCTCTCCACTAATGGACTGAGTGAGTTCTTCTTAAATAGAGAGAAGAAGTGTCCGTTGAGAATATTACTGTTGGAAATCTTCAATCACCATTTAAGGCAGATCAGTATTTAATATGTATTCATATATATCTTCGTGAACGATTCTGCATATCTTGGTATGAGGTCAGGGAAGCAAAGGATACTATGATCAGATCATGTCTTAAAGAATTTCAGACAAGTAGCATATTCAAGATTTTCATCAGAGGCAGAAGATCACTTGCTTGTCAAGCTTATCAGAGGCAGACGATCACTTGCTTATCAAGCTTATCATATGTAGACGATCATTTGCTTTGTCAAGCTTATCAGAGGCAATTGATTCCTTACTTTGTCAATCATATCATATGCAAATGAGCAAAGCATAGTCGCATTGAGCAAAGGCAACTGAAATAGAGCATATCATGTATTTCCGGAGTCAATAGAACTAGAACATTGCTTGCGTTATCGGAGTCAGCCAAGACGCAACATCGTTTCGCGTCACTGGAGGTGTGTGTCAGAGTGCTTGTGTCAAAATCAAACAAATTGAGTGAAGATGAGTCTTGTTGTTCCTTTGTCTTCGTCCAATCACCAGAGGATATGGCTTATATCATAACGCATACTTTGTAACACTTGACTTTAAACTTCATAATGTAATTCTTTGTGTCTAAAAAACACTTAGATTATTGTCTTTAATTTATTTGTAATTTATATTACCTTAAAATAGATAGTCATTAATATAACTCTTTGTCTTCTAACTTAATTTGCACACTTAGCAATATAATTAGAGGATGATTGTTTTTTATTTGTTATTTTTTGTTATCAACAAAACATCAACTAGAGGATTGTAGCTAAAACAACTTTTGCACTAACACAAGATAGTATAACTTACTTATGAGATCAGTTGTACCAATCTTCTCCATTGTCCTTATATCATGTATAACACAACTATTGGTAAGAAAAACGGTGGAACAATGTAAAGATTTACACATGTTTGATATTGAAATCAAGTTAAATGAAAACTGAGGTAAATATAAAACATTATCAATCTTTTTAACTTGTTTGTAAAATTACCGGTGCCAACATAATTAGAAATAGTAGTATTTCCATTTGGCAATTTAACTGTTATTGGCTTGATTTTGAAAATTTCATGATAAGCTGTTAATTTAAAACAAATATGATTAGTTGCCCTTAAAAATGTTTACCTGATGCATTTGAAGGAGAAAGCCCAACATGTGATGAAGAACCAACCTGGTTTGTTAAATGACTTGTTTCATGGCTTGCTTGCCATGATGAAGAGAAACAAGCTCTACAACCAGAGCTTTGATTACCATATAAGGAAACTATACAAAACTATTCACTGAATATATCTCATTATTTTATTGAATTATCAACAACAACAAAAATCCTAATCCATTATTATATACAAACTTATATAATGATAAGATAAAGTGACCATTATTACCCAAAGACTAAATATTTGAATCTCAAGATGTTGTTCTTCAACATCCTAGTTTTCTACCCCCAAGAGTTCTACAGACACCCCTTTCCAACTATTATCTTCTGCCTATTAAATTTGCAATAATTAATTCATCCAAAAAAAAGCCATGACAAACTCTATAAAAATAGGCCCAAAATTTAATTAGTCACATGGGCTAATTTCATCAAAAATAAAATAGCTGTGACAAACTCATTAAGACAAAATAGGCACAGCATTTTAATTAGTTGTATGGGCTAAATGAAGTTCACAATCCAATGTTTCTTTTTTTTACCAAGTTTTCTCCTACCAAAAGTCAAAATTTGATCCTTCAAATTATTCTATTTAATGGGTCGATCTCTTTCGAAAAATGTTTTTTATATACAATAACTATAGATTGAAACTATGACCAAATATTTAAGGGGCATAATAGTGTTATTAAAATCAGATGGGTCTATATTGCTTTGCGGGAGCATTTAAAAAAAACTTGAAAAATTGAGCTCATTTAGAAAAACTTGAAAAAATGAGTAATAATATATAACATATTGAAACTTTACCATGATTGAGCTCATTTCTAAATAGTGAAGTCACCAAATCAATCTATACTTGTAATATTTCTTGTCCTAATTTCCATGCTTTATTAGTATCTAAGGCTATTTAAGGATGTCATAATTCTTTATTTGACATGAAGTAGTATCTGCTTCATTAAGAGCACCTTTGTTGGAATACCATGTATATATAATATATGTAATATAAAATGTTAGGTTGCTTAACATTAAAAATGATTTTTATGTAGAATTTTAAATCTAATTATAGATACAAAATTGAGAATAGAAAACTTTAGGATAAAAAATATTAATATCTGGAGTCAATTATGAGTTGTTTATATGCAGCTATCATTGAAGTAAAAAAGTAGTTGGATTGCCAATAGATTGAGTTTACCTAAAGAGATAGATAGGTAGTCTCTTACAAAGTGAAATTGGTAGTTATGTACATATTTCATATTTAGTGTTTGACAAACTTAAAAAAAACTGTAAAAAAAAATGCTTCAAACAAGGTTAGCTTTAATGTAGGAAACATAAAAAAAAGAATTTGTCTTGCTATAAAAATTTTTTATAAGCAAAAAACTTTTATTTTTATTAATGAAAGTATAAGGAATACTCCAACTCTTAAGAGACATTATCCACCTTTTATGAAGGATTGCGAAACTCTCACTTAATCATGTGCTTGAAAGATAAACAATAAATAATATAAATACTTTATATAAATTACTATAGCATGAATATTGTATGACCTTTTAAACCACAAAAACATCATAATGAATTCTCTCATGTGAATAAAAAAGATAACCACCCTTAATTTAATATCTCGAAAGAGAGAGAAAAATTGTTTGAAATAAAGATAAAAAAATTGAATAGTAAAAATTTCATACATTACTTTTTCTGTGTTTTTCAACTTGAGAAAATTCATTCTCCTAAAAGGAGGAATTATAGTTGAGCAATTTAGTTTCTCTCGATTAAAGGTGCTATGAAATTTAGATGTGAGGGTAAAAATATACAAAGAAATCGTAGCTTTGTTTTCCACAATTTTCACTTTCTATTTTTTTCCATATGTCACTTTCTGTATTCTCTCTATTCTATATATATATATATATATATATATATATATATATATATATATATATATATTATTTTTAATCTATTATTTTATTATACTAAATATAAGATTTTAATTTCATTGTTTTATATATATTGGCAGGTGAGCTCTAACCGAGTTTGAGAGCGTGAGCTGATCTTTTGCATGAATTAGGGGTGGAAGCGGTGAGTTACGTCTCTCCATTGCCATGCCTATCTAAGTTAAGTTGTTAGTTTTCTTTTGTTTTTTTATAAATGAACTTGTTACTTTTTTAATATATTACTTTTGAGATTAAGGATTATAACATGTTAAGAAGTTATTTTACGATCACCATCAATGTTAATTTATTAATTAAAATATTGTTATCTTATTAATATATCAACAGTAGACTGTTTCTTGTCTCAAACAATTAAATCTCTTGTCGTCTCTTTTTCTCCTTATTACTAAGGAGGAGTGGTTTATACTCAATTTTTAGTTCAAAATCAATCTTTAAAATCATTTTCCATCTTTTATTTATTTATTTATTTAAATAAATAATTTTCGTACAAATTCAATTCTTCAATTGTATCAACATGAGCTCCGATGATATTGATATTCCGAACACTTCAATTTTTTTTATATTTATAGATATTTTTTTCATATTTATTGATATTAATATGAGCATTGTGAATTTGTCTTCATATTCATTTTTTATGATTTTAGCCGCTTTGAATTGTATTGCTCTTCTTGATTGAAGTAATTTACACCGATTTGAATAAATAAACGTTGTTTTTGTTACCAAAATAAGAACTTGTTAAAATATCAAATAAAAATATGAAATGAAAAATTATAGTGTGATTCATTTTCAGTATAAAGTTATTTTTTTAATACCAACATTTTAATATATTTATTTATTTTTCTCATAAAACAATCACGAGGGACTATTAAATTATTCGGCATTATATGGTTCTATATATAAGAAAAAAGTTAAAAAAATTGAAGTGCCGTTATAGAAAAGAATTGCTATAAACAATTGTCCTACCATGCCTAAATAAACATATGGACCATTACATCATTCGACCAGAACATGTGTAGAATTTTCCTAAATATTATTATGTGATTTAAATTTCATAGTTGTCTTTGTCCCCTTGAGAGTTTAGAGATTAAAAAAGAGGAGAAGGAAATGGCAACAAGTGATGGAATTAAGAAGGTTTGTGTAACAGGTGCAGGAGGGTTTGTAGCATCATGGCTTGTTAAGCTTCTACTTTCAGAAGGTTACTCTGTCCATGGAACTGTTAGACAACCTGGTACTATTTCTCATGTTATCATCATTTCTATAAACTTTCAATGATTTTATAATATAGTGTACATATCTTAGTTATTGAAACAATATTCATTAGTTTGTTTGTATTTTTATACAAATATTCATTAGTTTATACAATTTTTTTTTACAAAAATAAAACTAGGCAATATTATTAATAATTTGATCTAGAACATACATCGGAACTTTATCACAATTTTTTATCACCCCTACTAAAGTATAGAACCACTACATGAGTTTTCCTCTTAAGAAATTCCTTGGAGAATACATGTGAATGTGTTTTAAAATGAAATTCATTACTATGAATAAAACAAAGCTCAAGCACATGGTGTGTAGAAGCATGCTATATAGATCTAGATCTAAATACATTTAGACATAGGAAATTATTATAAACCAAGCCTAATTCTTCATTGCATAATTGCATACTTTAATTTAGCATCACGACCACCATTTTTGGATCCGAAATTGTTAGTGTTTCGTAATTTAAAATTCTAAATTTACAAAATATTAAATTACAATTTCAAATTGTCTAACGTCATTTAAGATGTATCTGTGTAAGAGACTGGCTGATACACCGACACATGTGGTTACATTCTAACAGATTCACTTTCTCAATTTATTACCGGTGTGTACGTCTCGAGCACACAATATATCACACTATTGTCCCAGCTTGTCTACTAGAACCATCTTAAAAAGACCAACAGGTTATTCATGTATATGCAATATAAATTGTTGATTTTTACTTTATTATCTTATAATGTGAATTACTCATTTAAGAGAATTCCATCCCAAGTGTTGAGGAGGATGTATCTTATAATGCAAAATTTCAAAATAGTATACTATTTGGAATTCATGGATATTATGCTTTTCATACAAGTGTTGAGGAGCATGTTTGTTATGCCTCTTTTCTGTCATTCTTTTGAGGTACAAGTGTTGTGACTCATTTAGAGTGTATGTCTGACCACTGCAGGTAGTCAGAAATATGAACACTTGCTGAAACTTGAGAGAGCTTCTGAAAACCTTACACTCTTCAAGGCAGATATCTTGAATTATGAATCTGTTTACTCTGCAATTGTTGGATGTAGTGCAGTTTTTCATGTTGCTTCCCCTGTACCCTCAACAGAGTTGCCTAATCCAGAGGTAACAAAAAATTATTTGAATCTTCTCTTGGTGCAAACTTATTCTTTTGGGTCATCATGCTTCAGTTCTCGGGAGAAGGGTTTCATGTAATCTAAGGTTTAGTCGAGAAGTAAGTAAAGTCTAACAAGTAACTGTTCCAGTCAGGATTTGAACTCGAGTTCTCTTGAGCAATTTGAGCTTAACTGAAGCTCATGAACACTTGAGTCCATCCACTTGGTTGTTTGCAGACTAATTTGATATGTCATCAAGTGATTCTCATTTTTCCTTCATGGTTGAAAATACATCAATATGTTAAAAGATTTTCAGCTTATTAAACAATTCCATCAAAATTGTTCCAAATTCATTTTAGTATTTATGTATAATTGTGATTTCATTGCATCATGTTCATGGTGACATTATATGATGTGAAACTGCAGGTGGAAGTGATTGAGCCTGCAGTGAAGGGAACTGTTAATGTACTTGAAGCTTGTCTTAAAGCAAAAGTTGAACGCGTTGTCTTTGTATCATCTGCAGCTGCTGTTGTTTTGAACCCTAATTTTCCTAAGGATAAAATATTTGATGAGTCTTGTTGGTCTGACAAAGACTACTGCAAAGAAACCAAGGTCTGTAAGATTTTATTACATGTGTGCATGACATAGACTCATCATTAGCGTGGTTATCCGTATCTTAAGATACATCCAACTCGTATCTCAATTCAATACTAACCTGAATCTATTCGATACAAATCTCTAGTGTGTATATCTATTTGGACATGCATCTCATCTTGGAAATGTATCTTATGATTCATGGCACGATTCGATTTACTATTTAGGAAATACGTCTTTCAATTCATGATTTGAATCTCAGTTTGATAACCATGATCAATAGCCTTATGATATGATAGTAGCGTTTTTGTTTTCTGTCATTTATACTTATTTATTTTGGATTTTTCAGTTAGATAATGTGCTATGTTTTAATCATCAAGAATGTTTGTGTTATATAAACTCATATATGTTGCCTATGTTCCAGAACTGGTATTGTTATTCCAAGACAGAAGCAGAAGAGCAGGCCTTGAATTTTGCAAAAAGAACTGGGCTTAGAGTGGTAAGCATTTGTCCTACCCTTGTTTTGGGGCCAATTTTGCAGTCAACCACTAATGCAAGTAGCTTGGTTCTCATCAAACTTTTAAAAGGTATGCCTTATCAAATTCTTATTATAATGTGCCTATTTTTGAATTGTGCTATACTAGTTGAAATGCCTTAAATTTTAAGCACATAATTTTATAAAATATTTTGATATTCTAAAGTTTAGCTGAGTTGTGTTCTATAGGTTCGCCAGGATCAGGGTAGACCTCAAGGAACTATTAGAATCGTTTTTCATGTTACTCATCTTGTCTTTCTTATTTTTATGAATTGAAGGAAGTGATTCGTTGGAGAATAAGCATCGTTGGATAGTTGACGTACGAGACCTAGTTGATGCAATACTTTTGGCTTATGAGAAGCACGACGACGCAGAAGGGAGATACATATGCACTTCACACGATATCTCGACACGAGATTTGGTGGAGAAATTGAAGAGTATATATCCAAACTACAAGTACCCTACAAAGTAAGGTTCAGCTCTACATTATCTAATAATAGTTTCTTATGCAAGTGGTTTTCAGTTTTGTTCTAAATATTTGCTTGTATAGATTTCATAGTTACAAATATCTTATATAAAATTTTCATTTTTGGCAGTTACACTGAGGTGGATGATTCCAAACTGTTGAGCTCAGAGAAACTGCAAAGTTTTGGTTGGAAATATAGGACATTGGAGGAAACACTCATTGATTCTGTTGAGAGCTATAAAGAAGCTGGACTTCTTCAATCAGAATAAAATATTTAGCTTGTTACATATCTAAATAAAAAATAAATGTGACTAATTATTTAGTATCTCCCTATTAGAAGGGATTTGTGAGTGTGTTTCTGTTGTTGTATTAGCTTGTGCTACTCAAACCAATGATTACTTTTAAATCTACAATTTCCACAAGGCATGTGCTATTAAATATTGGACTTGTTAATGATTCAAATTTGATTAGCTTACCAAATTTTTACATCAAAATTTTTGCCAACAAAATGTTCCTTTTACACTTCCATGCTATGCTTTGGAATACATAACAATGCTGCATAAACAAGGATAGACTAAGGATATATGTCACATTGAGTTTCCTCTACTTCTAATCAATAATCAGAATGTGTAATTACTGTTCACAAGGATGGCTTTGTAAGTGTTAACCACAACAACATAATCATAGTAAATTTACACATCTTCACGGTTTTGTCTTTTATGAAAATGATTTGAGTAGTATAAAAGTAATTTATAAATTATCTTTAGTTTCGATTACCAAGTTGACGTGGAACTTTTGGTGTAACCACAAAAGATATGTTACAATATCTCCTTAAAACCTCAACAACATATGCAACATCAAGAGCTGATGTCAAACAACTGCAAATTTGGGCAGATTGTAGCAAACATTTTAATACTTTCATCATTCAACCATGGATTGGTAGACAAATACAGAGACTTCATTTGAGGATTTACAAAAAATTAAAGTATTTATATATTTCATAATTTAAAAAAATTAAAGAAAAAACATGATAAAGATTTGTAGTACAACCGCAAATGAAAAAAAATAGATTTAGTAATTGAAAGAGTGTTTGAACAAAAGGTGAATACTTTTTTTGAATAATTTAAAAGTAATAGAGCGGAATGAAATAGAATAGAAAGAAATTAAACACATATCTTATTCTATTATTTGGATATTTTACAACGGAATACAATTAATTTTCCATTAGATACGTTCCAAACTAGGGGAATAAAAAATTGAAGAAATTGGTGTATTGGATAGAATGAGTTCGATCATACTCCATTTCATTCTATTCATTTTTTTATAATATCAAACGATAGAATCTGGCATTATATCATTTTGTTCCATTCCACCACTTTCCATCAATCCAAATAGAACCTAAAACTTTTTTCCTTCATATTTGAGCCTAAAGTCACAAACCATTTCAGTCCTGATTAAGATATTAAAACTACATTTGGATATTTAAAAATGAACGGAATAAAACAACTCACGTTAAAAAATAAGATAAATAATTTTAACTATTAATTAATAAATCAATAGTTATTTAGTAACTATCCACTTTAGATAACAAATTCATAGAGAAAATCTACAAGTATATGTTCTATCGATTAGTTCCTAAATTAGTTCTAAAAGATTTGTATGAGTTTGTTTGGGCTAAAAAACAAATTTATGACGGATATTTTATAGCGCTTAATTTTTTTATTCAAGTATTTAAATTAATAGCCTTGTTTGTTAACTATTTTTCCTCGTTGAGATTACACTATTTTTCTCAAGTTTAGTGTTTCTTGATAAGTTACTAAGAAGTAACGTTTTTATAGTTCATAGTGTTTCATTTCTCTTCCATTTTTCATGAATATAAATTTTGCTTATTTTTACTTTTTTTTAATATTGTTTTATTCTTATGAGTTTTTTTATTAAAGCTCTATTTGATAAATTTAACTTATAGCTTATAGTATAGCTCATAACTGATAACTTAATTGAAATGTTCGATAAAATTAGCGATTCAACTAGCTTTAAAATGTAAAATAATTTCTTAATTAAAATTAAATTTTATCAATAATTAATGTTTAAAATATTTTAAATGTAGTAATGTAAAAATTATTTATTAATTTAAAATTTATCAATCTGATATATTTTTTTATATATTTATCTATTTTGTATATTTTAAATTAAAATAAAGAAATTTCATACGTTACAATATTAATTA
>JBBPBO010000005.1:81647561-81709462 GCA_037974295.1 Cicer cuneatum
AACTTATAACTTATAAGCTCTATTTGAATTAACTTATCAAAATACACTATAGTTTATAAATTATAAGTTATAAGCTCATTTTTTAGTCTTACAAACAAAGCTTAAGATTTTTAACGAAGTAGTTGTTTCTATTTCTTTAGATTATTTTCTTGAGTTTTAGTATAGCTCCCAATAATATTTTTATTTATTTTTAATAATAATTTTAAAGTGCTGCAAATTATAGGTTTAGTTTAGGGTAGCAACATAGTTGAAATGTCAAATTAATTATGTGATACATTTACACTCTAGTTTTGATTAAACAAAGTTTAGTTATATTTTTAAAAAAACAAAAACATGAGATATTAGCGGTATTTGGAACAATTATTATTTAGACTATTATATCTCTTTTTATATTTATAACTTATTCAAAGAGTAAATATATACTCATATTTATTATTTTTAATGAAATATTTCTTTTAGTAAATTTTTAATGGGATTATATCTCCGTTGGTATGAATATAAGCTGCCTAAGGTTAGTAGAATATAAGAACTCATTGTTTTTCTATTCTTATGAGCTTCATGGAGAGGTTTGAAGTTCTGTCAAATTTGGAGGAACAAATTGTATTGATGTATCTTGAGATATGTGTAATGTAGTAGGTTTGTTTGCTCAAATTGACTAAGAAAAATAAAAGATCAAATTCAACGACCATTGTTGACGCACACAAATAGTTATTTTAAATTCAAAAAAGCAATCATGCATTAGTTTATTTTTCCAATAGAAGTAGCAACTAATCACTTATAATTATAAATTAAAAACAATAAAAAAGAACATGATCTTTTCATTTGAATCATAAAATTCGTGATGAACAAAATTCATAAAATTTTGATGAATTTTATATACAAATACTTATGTAATTCATATAATTAACACTACATCTTACTATAATAAAAATAATAAAACAACAATACATTTTATTATACTTTGTCTTCTTAAATGTTTTATATTTTTTTTTATTTCATTTAATTAATAGTTTTCATAAAAGAATATAATTAAGTATAAATGGTGGAAATCATTTTAAACTCCTAGTCTATAATTAGATGTGCTTCAATCTTACTAATATAACATATAATTTTGCTAATATAATCTAATATAATTGAAATACCAACCTAAAGCAAAAGCAGATAATTTATAATTGAAATGCCAACCTAAAGCAAATGAGCGATACACCCGGAGCGATGAGCGATACACCCGGAGCGATGGCCTCAGGTGAAAGATAGTGATCCGAGAAGGGGGAAGTGTGTCGACCAGTACACGTTGAAAAAGACAACAACAACGACGCCTTTAGGCAGTGTGATCACGATTTCAGGGCGGCAGTTGATTAACAGCCACAACAGGTTCAACGTGGGAATGAGACGGACAACCTGATATGCTCGTTCTATTTTACAAACATCACAGAAAATATCATTCATGCCAATTTTATAAAAGGCTTCGAAATTTGTGATCATTTAAAGGCATGTTTGTGGCCAAACTAAGAAATATCTAAGGTCGGTTACAGGTTCTCCCACGTGAAATATGAACAGAAGATGGTAAGGGCAATAAGTAACGTATGGTTTGATTCCTACAAAACATGGGTTGGTGTTACCCGTTTCAACAGGGAGTTAACGAGGGAGAGAACAAAAACAGTTGCTCACAGTGATGGAAGTTTAAGGGGGTTGGTTCATTCACGTGATGCTTTCATTCTTGAAAGCAAGTCTTATGTGGCGGACATGGTGAAACAACACACGAATTCAAAGAGGGAAGAGTGGAAGCAATGACGCCTTAAAACAGTCTGGTGCAACAGAATTGAACAATTTAAGGTTTGATGTGGAAGAAGAAGACTTGATATGGGCAAAACAAGCAAGAGTGGAGATAGTCCCTGAGGTTGGAATGGTGCAAGTCATTCAACTGAAGCTTTATGATATTAATATGGTGATCAATGATACATATGATATTCTTAATGTGTGGCTTGAGACGTTAGAAGTTTGGGAGGAGACATGTGGATCGATGGAGAGGTGTGTGTGATTGCGAGGGTGGGGAGGTTCCAATTCATGCATGGAACATGAATTTGTTTTTTCTAATTGCAAGTACGTTAGGGTGTTTGATTTAAAATGACGAAGGAACGGGGAATAGGAAACGTCTGATTATGCATACATACAAGTTCATATCGCGCCATTAAAGTTTATAAATTATGTGGTTAAAATTTTGATTAAAGGAGAGGTATTTACAATTCGTTTGTAGAAAGAATTGGTGCTTGTAATGAGTTATGATGATCATATGGGCATAGTCATGAAAAGGGACGTTGATGTATCAAATAGTAGTTTTTGTTTGGATTCTCTTGAAGGGTTTGAAGAAGATGAAACATGTCTGAAGCGTTTGAAATATCTTTTAAATTATTTAATAAGAAGTGGTTGGAGATGGAAAGGAATTTCGAGGATAAAGGGAAAGGCGTTGGTAAGGTGGTAGGTGGAATGTTAGGGGGATGCATAGGAGCATGCAAGGTGGTGGGAGGATCAAGGTATGATGGTTTGGAGGGTAGTTGGAACAAGGATTGTATGTGTCTTAGAGGATGAAAATAGAGCATTGTTACGTGGTGGTGGTGCTCTTTCCATACCATGTTTACATAGCGTAGGTGGTGTGGGGGGTGTTGATGGAAGTCCAAGTGGTAGTCATGGGGTAAGGAGGTTGGTCTCTTGTGGTGGGAGATAAAATGGAGTTATTTCTACGAAGAAATTGGGATTGGCAAGTCTTGTTAATAATGATGAAGATGAGGTCGAAAGCAAAGGATCAATAAATATGTCAAATGATTGTACCTATATTTACATCGTAGAGGGTTCTAAGGTGGTTATAATCCTTTTTGCATGAAACGACGTAGAAGATTTTGCCTTAAAAAGAAGCATATCGCTCATTTATCTCAAGAAGATACATAGAGAAATATAATTTGCAGAAGTTAATGCTATAGAAGTTAATTTGTCACTTTGTTGGTGTGTTTGATGACTTTAATTCTATTAAATCTAAAGACGAAAGAAATAGCAAAGGGATTGTGTAGCTGAGTGATGATGTGTAGTGTTTTAATGAGTTCGTCGGTGATAGCGTGTTGGTGGATCTATCGTTACTTGATAAAAGATTTACTTGGTCTCAGTTAAGTGAAGCGATTATGAGTTGGTTGGATCATTTTATACTCTCGAATGAGTGGTGCTCTGTGTGGTCCAATTGTTCACAACAGGCTCTTGAGTGTGGTTTATTTCATCATTGTCTGTTGCTTTTATCATATTATGAAGAAGATTGAGGTCTTAAACCTTTTCGTATGTTGAAGTGTTGAGTAGATGTGATTGGGTATCATGATTTTGTGAAGCTCTCATTGAATTATGTGTCGGTGGAGGAATGAAGGCTTTTTCTTGAAGGAAAAGCTAAAGGGTGTGAAGTTGGCTTTAAAGGTGGCATAAGGAGTGTTGTTCTAACTTGAGAGAGAGTATTAATGTTTCTAACGAGGGTTTGAATAAGTTGGATATGAAAGAGGAAATGAATGAGCTAATAGAAGTTGAAATGGAGGAGAAGAGGTACTTATCTAAGTAGTTGTACTCGCTATCTAGATTGAATAACATTATTAAATGGTAGAAGTCTAGAGTCCGATGGTTGAAGGAATGTGATGCTAATTCTGAATTATTTTATGTGTTGGTATCTAGCAAAAATCGAAAAACGTATGACTCGATGGAATGGGATTTTCTAGATGTCGTGATGGGGAAAATATATTTCCCGATTTTATGGAGGAGATCGGTGATGGAGTTCCTAAGTTCTGTGAAGGTATCAGTGTCAGTGAATGGATCTCCCACTAAGGAATTATCTCTCTCTCGGGTATTAAGACAAGGTGATCCTATGTCTCTCTTTCTATTTTATTAGTTATTGAATGATTTAATTATTTGACGTGTGTTTCTACGAAGAATGATATGTTTTTGGGTATAAGGTGGGATCCGAAAGAGGAATGTTTTGTTTTCTATTTTCAATTTACTAATGATAATGTGATGGAGTGCCTTAGTTATGTGAATTCATAAAGTTTATCTTGCTTCTATTTGAATTAGCATCTAGATTGAAGGTTAATTTTCATAAGAGCTTTCTCGTTGTCTTTAATGTGAATGATTTCTAATTGGAAGAAGCAACAAAAGTGTTTCATTGTAGAGTAGGTCATACTTGTTTCAATTATCTAAGCATGCCTATTAGGGATAAACTCAAGAAGATTGACTTTTTTTAAGCCTATGATTGAGAAAGTTTGAGTCAGATTATCACGTTGGAGGAACTGTAATTTATCTATGGGATGTCAACTTCTTCTCATAAACATTTTCCTTTTTGCGCTACTGATCTACTTCTTTTCTTTCTTCAAAACTCCTACAAGTATTATTTCTAAACTTAAATTTTTATTTAAATCTTTTTTATGGAAAAGGAGTGAGTAAGCTAAGAAAATGCATGGGTTAAATGGGATAAAGTGTGTTAGATTATAGAGAATGGTGATCTTGGAGTTCGAAATTTAAAATCTTTTAATCATTCCCTTTTGGGTAGGTGGTGTTGGAGATTGAGAAATAGTAGGGAGGGGTTGTGGTTTAAAGTTGTATTTCATATGTAAAAGTGTGTTTATGGTAACGTTTTTGGGAGATCCTCTAAAGATTTGTTGTGGTAGAAATCTATTTGGTACATTTTAGAGGGAGAATACGGGGGAAAGATAAGTTGTTTTGCTAAGAATATGATGAAAGTGGTGGGGAATGGCATGGATACGCTTTTTTGGTTAAATCTTTGGGTAAGTGGAGGATTTTTAAGTGAGAGGTTTATGCATCGTTTTAATTTGTCCATTGTTAAAAACATTTTGTGGAGGATATGATGAGTAGGATGGTGGTGTGGTCTTTAATTGGGGTTGGAGGCAAGAGTTGTTTGAGTGGGAGAAGGTGTTGGTGGATGAGTGTGTTTTGACAAAAGAAGTACCTTTGATCTACCCTTTAGATTGGAATAAATTGGTTCAATTGAAAGTGTATCTGCTCGTGTGGAGACTTGATCATCTTTGTTTACCCACTAAAGATAATCTTGGTACAAAACGTATTCTGTTGCCGAAGCCTAGCTTATGTGTTGCATGACATGGGTTTCATGAATCTATTAAACATTTAGTTTTCACATGCCCAGTCTTTGAGTGAGTATTGATGGATCTTTTGAAATGGTTGACATTGTAGTGTACTTTTCCTCATGAGGTGGAGGCTCACGTGTTTCAATTTCAAGGCCTTTGTCAAATGGATAAAGGCGTCCATGCTAGATTTAGAGTTATTTAGATGACTTGTGTATGGTTGATTTGAAGTGCACCTAATTCTATTATTTTTATTCATTATGAGTTTAATTTCATTTTGCAGTTAGAAAAAATAAAACTGTTTTCGTAGAAGTAGATTAAAGTCAATGATAAAAGCTTTGCTTGTGACTTTGATTTATGATGAAAGCTTTGCATGAATTATATGATCATTTAAAGGTGAATATTAAGAAATTTTTCATTTATTGAAGCAAAAAAAGAAAAATAATGTAAATACTCAAAATTTTAAAAGAAAGTCAGTACGTCATTCATGGTATTATATTTTGAGCATGAAGATAGTGCATTGACAAAATAAAATAACTTTACAATATCATTCAATTTGTCACATTATATTGTATAACTTTTAAATAAATGACATACATCTAACTAATTGATGTCGTAGCAACTTTACATTGTGAACACTATCTTTATTCTCTTGTATTTTAAAATAATCTATGAAATTTCAAAATGTTAATCATTTACCAGTGCCATATAAACCTACTATCAAATGCATCTTTACATTATTTACTTAATTTTAAATGCATTTCCAATATTACCTATTGATGGCCTATTTTGATTAATTGTTTTGAATTTATTTACTAACTTAAGTATTTGTAAAACTATTTAGAAGATCTAAAGAAATTAGTTAATAGCTTATCTATAATTTATTTTTAGATTAACTATTTTCTTAAACTCTTCGAAATAATTTACTTAAACGCAACTTCAATGCCATCATAGTCACTCACTACAAATATAAGGGAAACGAACATGATAAACAATTTCAAGTACCAAATTGAGGTATAGACAAACAAAAGTAACAAATGGTCGACTACGTACAAGGTAGAAGTGCAAGCTAAGTCCTAAGACAATTGAAGATACTACATATGATAACATTGATCAAATGGGTTCATGGAGGTGAATCAATCGGTGGTGGAAATAGTACTAATGGTGATGGTGACTCTTCCCATGGTTGAGGGTCAGGATCTGGAATCGGCTCTTGTGGGTTACCTGGTAGTTCAGGAACCACTGGTGGTGCCATAAAAGTATTTGGTGTTGGCATGGTGAAAGACGGTGGTTCTGGTGGAGGAAGAAAAATGTCTGGTGTTGGTATGGTGAAGGATGGTGGTTGTTCTGGAAGCATAGGAGGAGGAAATAAAATGTCTGGTGTTGATGGAGGTGGTAATGAAAATGAGAATGGATCTTGTGGGGTCCAAAAAGTAGGGACAAGTGGTGGTGGAATAGAAGTGTCTGGTGGGTTAGTTATGATGGGAATAGGAGGAGGTGATAGCCATGGAAAAGTTGGTATTTCTGGCAAGGGAGGTGGAATGACAAGAGGTGGTGGAATTATCAATGGTGGTAGATCAAATGAAGGCGGCGGCGATGGGACTAATGGTGGAGGTGGCGATGGAATTGGTGGTAATGGAAACCAGGGAAAAGTAACTGGAGGTGGTGATGGAGAGGGTGATGGAATTGGTGGTAGTGGAAACCAGGGAAAAGTAACAGGAGGTGGTAATGGACAACAGGGTGAAGTAACGGGAGGTGGTAATGGACAACAGGGTGCAATAGGTGGTGGTGGACAAACAGGCGGTGGTGGTGATGGTGGTGGAGGAGGAGGAGGACATGCAGGAGGAGGAGGTGATGGTGGCGGAGGTGGTGGAGAATATTGTACTATTGGATAAGGAGGTGGGTTTCTTGGTCTGTAAGTTATTGGTAGAGGAGATCCTACTAAAGGTGGCGGTTGTGTTTGATCAAATGGATTGTTTGGAGAAGCAAAAGTAGGGAAAGGCCAATGGCCACAACATCCAAATAAATAAAGGTAAAATGGATCACAATTTGAACTTCTTGTTCTTCTTATCCCATTGCTTCTACCTCTTTTCTTTCTAGATCCTCTTAACTCTTCTTCATGTTTGTGTTGTTGGTGATTTGAGGTTTTGTTAGTTTCAACTAGAGTTTGTTGTGTGAGCAAAAGAAGGGCTAGTAGAAATGTAATCACTACACTTGCTTTCATTTTCTTCTATGTTTCTGTTTTGGATTACCTTTTACTTTTGTTTTTTTCACATTGTCTTACTAGAAGGTGTCTAGTGCATATATAATAGACACAAACTACTAGCATGCTTTATTTTCCATCTTTTTTAGTTTTTTTTTTTTTCGTGTATCAATATGTGTGGAAGGTTTAAATGCAGCGTGTAAATTTAGACCAAGAAGTAAATTCTCATGAAGTGATGATAACACAAGTATGACCACCTACCAATATGCAATTTAATGGAAAATTGTCCCCATAATGCACAAAAATGAATAAGAACATAAATTTTTTTAAGGTGTAAATCTCATGTTTCTAGGCATATAACTACGGAGAATTTCAAAGTTGCTCCACTTTTATAGTTTGAATTTTGAAATTGATATCGATAGTTAAACCTGCAATTGAAGTTTGAAACTAAATAATTTTGAATTCCACTTTACAATTACAATTTCACAATAACCATTTTAAAATTTTTGCAATAACATTACAATCACAACTACAGTTTACATTTTCTCAAATTATACCGTAATATAAAAATTTGCAGCGTAATTACAAGTACAATAGTACAATTTAAAACTAAGTCATGCATATTGGTCAATAAAAATTGAAAAATACAATTTATAAGATCTAGTTCAACTGGTAAATTTGACATTGTTAGTATAGATACTATATCTCGAGTTTAAATCAGAGACTTAGCAATTGTGTGCGAATTTTTTATTTTTTTATTTATAAAAAAAATAGAAAAATGTAATAATTGATTATGTGATAAAAAAAATGGAAGAAAATTTGAGAAAATAGTAATTAATTGCATTTTAATAGATCTGCACTGTGCCATCATGCATGCACACACACTAATCGACACACATACACCATAAAACATGATGGGTCATTCTTCTCTTCGTTTTCTTTCTGTGTATATCTTAGACTTGCAGGAGATGATTGATATTGTAGAAAATTAATGGAATTATGGAATGCCTTGTTGTACGTGCCAATTTAACTAGGAAAATTTTGATTTTATATATTGCTACATTATATTTCTCTTCAATGCTTTTGTTTTGTATTTGTAACCACTCGAAAAAAGGGAAGTTGTAACTTGTAAGCATTCAAGTCCTTTGCGTGTCAATTGTCAAATGTTCATTCATGTATTTGCATGCATAGAATCATTAATAATGTTGATCTGGAAAAAACTAATTGTTGACGTTTTACTGGATGAGGACAAGCATCTTGTTATGTATGTTTTTGTAATCTTTCATAAACTAATTTTTATATTTAGCACTTTCTTATTATATTATATTTATCTCTATCTCTACATTACTCTCAACAGTTACAGAGAATACAGGCAGAAAAACTGGTAGTAGTAAATTAGGTGATTAACTTTAACACCTACACACACATTAATGAAACCTAAGAACTGATTTTCTACCTACAGTCTACGGAATGAGCACCACTTTTTTTTCCTTATCAATTTTTAGAGGAATGTCAGCCATAGAAAAGAAAGAGAGAGAAAATTTAAAAAGTGAGATCGTTAAAAATTAAAAGAAAAAACAAAAAAACAGAGGGAGAAAGATGAATTTTAAAAACTAAGATTAAAATCCAGTGAAATTTCATTAGAGAAAATCTATTCTCATTTAACTCAACTTTATAAAATTAATTTGCACAGTAATGTTATACTTATAGTTAATATGAAGTAATAGTATCTATAAATTTGTGAAAATTTGATTTTTTACCTTTAATATTTGTCAACTTTAGTGACTTTAATATGTATTTAGAATTTAATGTATTTACAACAGAGAATTTGGTGATTAAAATGTAATTATTTAGATGAGAGAAAATATTTTGTTTAAGATTAAAAGAGAGAGCAGATAGAAAGCCACCAAGGTTGAGAATTAAAAGGTTTCTACCCAAATTTATGTAGGATATTTAGTTTAAACAAAATTGATCCCATATAATGATGATGATGATTATAATGAATGGTAGCTTAAAAATTACCGCAATCCTTAATTATGAACATTTAAAAAAAAAGTGTCCCTAAGTATAAGTGCGCTTGCTTTCAATTTAATAGGTACATTTATTATTATTTTTCATACATATTTCTTATCAATACTACTAATTTTTTTATAATATAAAAAGTCAAATTTAATATTCAAATACAAATATTATTTTTAAAAAATTAACACATAAAATAAACATATCAATTATACTACCAACTTTTTTCAATAAGAGTGAAAAAAAACTAGATGTTTATAAAAAAGGGACGAAGGTAGTAGAATGTCAGTCAAAAACATGCTATGCTATAGGATTTATTTATCCAAATTATTGGCCTAACAAGCTGCAACATGTTTAAGTAAAAAAAAATGCTGCAATATGTTTGAGAAGTGAGCCAAAACAGACTTATTTCCTGACTTAATTATCTAATTTCCAATTATGATACAAGAAATATTGTGTTGGAATAGACAACCAAAATCCTACAAAATAAAGAACGTATAGGAAATTAAACAATTGTCATAAATTAAATCCAGATCAAGTAAAAAAATAATAAAATAAAATAGGCTGACCACAATATTATTCTCATCCTCGTACAGAAAGAAGAAAATGGAGCAACACATTTCTTCAGCCATTGATATATGGAACATAGTTGCAGAAGCCAAATCTGAAAAACCAGTGACTCAGCCACTTCGCCAGTTCAGTTGAAAACAAACTGCCAGATCTTGATTTACCTGGCTAGTCAGACACTCAGACTGGATAAAATCAGCTGGGTGTTCTTTTTTCTCCTTTTTTCAATTAGTTTAGGTTGGGGTTTGTTTAATTGGCTACATCACCCGGTCGACCGGTCCTAGATTTATAAGTATGTTCTGGATTATCACGTAGACCTAGCTTAGAGATAACAAAACAATAGGAATCCCAGTCGGTTCTTCTGAGGTATTTCAGCAATTTTTTCCTCTTTTGAACCATTGCTATCAGACCTTTCCGAGAATGCACATCCTAAATCATCATAGAATGAATTGAATCAGGGATAAAATAGTAATACTATGCCACACAGTATCACACAACATAAAAGAAATCTAAATAATTAAGCTACGTAAGCATTTTTCCTCTTTGCTCGAGAATGTTGTTAAATGGCGGCCATGGTGCCACCATGGTCGAAAGGCCTGGCGGATTTTTTGACAACTGCTATAGGCAATTTGTGAAGGGATGCCCACCATGGCAGCGCCATAGGTTGCAATAGTGTGTTTACATGGCAAATTTTTGGCCTTCCGCCATCCACCATCGACGACATTGCCTTGAGTAACTCAAGGGACTGGGAATAATTCATGTGACAAGTGATAAGACTTATTAGTTGTAAGCTAGGATAAGCATGTCAAATAACATGAATTGCAGCAAAGTAAAACAGAAAAACATAATATATATCGATCACAGTGTGCAGTTATCAATTCAAAATTCTATCGAAGGCCGTATTTAAGATTTTGTTAGCAGAAGTCATACAAACAGTTAAATATTTGCTCTGCACTAGGATGAAATGGAGACACAAATTACATTGTCCACCATGTAAAACACGTGACGAGCTCAGAGTCTTGGTGAATACAAAAAATTACAACTTTTAACATCAGAATTAAAATAGATTGAAGCTTATATTAAAGCATCTGTGACATACAATTCAATAGAAGCCACTCCCAAATAAAGCTCTATAGCCAGACTAAATCAAGTCAAATTGCATTTAAAAAAAAGTAAAATACTAGCTCAAGTTAAAGTTCAAACACGAATGATAGATAATACAATTATATAATTGTACAGATATGACTCGTCTAATAGTAGGGTATAATAATAAAATAAAAAATAAAGTTACTTAAAAAAATTAGTACTTGATTATAACTTCAAATATCTTCAGCCAGAAGAAAACTCTACAATCTATGAAACCTTCAAACTAGATTTAAAAGAAGCACATGACAGAATAAAACAATCTTCCATGAACAAACCAGAGTAGCAGACACTACCCACAATGTCTGTACATCATATTGATCATACAAATCTTCTATTGAGGAGTATTCTAGTTATTTATATACACATACACAATATATACATATACATATAATTCAGGGTCAGCCCAAAGGCCAAGCAGTCAAAGCTAGGACTTTAGGCCTCAAAATTTTGGGTCTAAGAAAGACCTCAAAAAATTTTAATTTAGTTCTGAATTTATAATATGAAAGATTAGTTATAGATGTTAACCTAGCTCAGTTGATCAAGATTAGGGCCCATGTCCGTCCTGACCCAGCTACAAACTTGAATGCAGTAAAACTTGATTCTTTTTATTCTTTTAAAGCTTGTGCTATTTAATATTTATTTAAAATGCCTCGCTATAATATTTGCTTTAGGCTTCTAAACATGTTGGGCCAGCCCTAATATTATTTAAGACAAATGACAAACAAAGAAGCAACTAACCTTCTTGTGTAGAACTGATGATAAATGCTTAATCTTGGTTGTGAGTTGGGCAACTGCATAACATTAGTGGTTAGTATTAATTCCATGACAAGTTCCTATTAATATGCGACAAACTTGGTCAGATCATGAAAGAAAATACGTGAAACAAACCTATTTGGTTCCTTCCAAACTTATTAAGTTATTGTCAAACATTCATAAATCTGGTAAAAAAACTAGTTTCCTTTACCTTGAACACGAGCAGAGCCACAATCTGACTCAGACATTTTAAATTCATCTCTGACCTTTGTGAGCTCAATTTTCAACTTTTCAGCAGAGGACATGTTATCTGGATGAAAATACTGAAATAAACATGAAGTGGCAATATTAGGGCAATGAATTAATTAATACCGTTAACAAAATAATACATGTTTAGCTATGGACATTGAAATAAAACAACTCAGACATCAAGAGGTTCATTCAATAATATAAAGCAACCTACAATTCTCTAGTACAGAAGGATAAAGCACTCAACAAATAGCAAGGGATTAGTCAATAACTTGATGAATTACATCACCAGAGGCTGTAATCACTTAATAAGATGAAAAATAGCCTCCATATATTTATGTTTGAGCATGAATTCAACATTCACTAGGATATGCAGCATCTTAGATTACACAAATAGGGAGAGAAAACAGAGAACAGTGAAAAAAATGAAGTTATAAACCACATGATCTAACATTTTAAATTGCAGCTATCAGATAAAGGTTTGCATCAACAATTCAGGAAGGACGGACTTTTCAACAATTCAAAATTATAAATAAGAATCATATCAAATGAAACTATGCTTGCCTTTTCAACAAGATGTTCTTTAGGAGGCTTTGTCAAGTAGGTTGGAGTCCCACCCATCAAGGACAACATATCAATTCTTTGCACTGAAAAAATCATACCATTAGATATTATTTCCATATATATAAAATAAAATAAAATAAAATCACATCATAAAGCCTTACCACCTGACCACAGTCCTACTAACATCTATCTTTTTTTTCGTCAAAATACTAACATCAATCTACACGACCAAAGATGCAATATTCAAAGATATAATAACTCAAATGGTTTCCCTCTCAGCTCAAATTATCATAAGGATTCAGTGTAGGCAAGTTGAAAGGACAAGTTTCAATATAAATGAGTATGATAAACATGGTTTGTCTAATCAAATTTCAAATGTAAATTAGAAGACCTATTTTCCAAATCGTGAATCAAATCATATTTTAAACCATTAAGATACATTACCAATTAAAATATGATATTTCATTTTAAGTCAAAATAATTGACATATAGCAAAATTATAAGCTGATAATTCGTCTACTAACCTCAAAAAAATTCAAGAGTCAAGTCATACATCAAATGACAAATGAAAAGTGACTGACTATAAAAAATTGACAAAAAGAAATAGTTGGCTACACTAAGTTTAAGTAGTGATTCATCATAATGAATTGGGATTGAAGATGAGTTTCATGTCCCAATCCAAAATACATACACACTGGTTAATCATATCAATGGAGTTTAGTTTTGCATCAAATCAGTATATAACTTGCAAGTATCACAAAATAATTATAACCATGACGATAAACACAAAGGCCTAAGGTAATCCTTTTGTAAGTGCTGAATGAGCCCTAAGGTCTTCCTTACCTTGGACTGGGGCGCAATCCCCTCACCCTAAATTTTTTTATCAAAAAACTAACACAAAAGCCAAACTTTCTCTGATGTATCATCACCATCATCATATCATAACTATAAGAGGAAAAATTGAAACTAAATCAAAAAAACATAAATATAATAAAATTTCAAGATGTTACTAACATGAAGCTTTCTTTGAGTTGCCCTCCTCTTGATTTTGAATATATGCTAGACTACTACTCAAACACGTGTTTAATACCGATCTGAGATCAGAATTGGACTTAGCTTCAATTTCATCCATTTCCCTCACTTTCATTAACCTTTCATTCAATTCAGCAATAGAAAACCATTCTTTTCCTTTCGCTTGAGGTCTCAATTTCTTCAACTTCTCACCCAATTCATTGTGCATATATGACCTAACTGGCACATTCAACAAATTCGCCGAACCACCACTCTCCCTTGCTATTCTTTCCCTCGTCTCCTTTCCGAAAACCAACTCTGGCAACGGATTCGTCCCACCGATCACCGTCGAACTCGGTGAAGGTCTCCATTTCGGTAATGACGGATTTGCAATTGTTCCTTTCATCTGACTTAGGCTTCCGCGAATCGCTTCAAAATTTCCTCCTCCGATGCCGCCGCCTCTGAATTTCGAGGGTTCCGAACTGGTATTCGCGGCGGATTCGCTAGGACGATTCTGAATTTTGTTGTAAATCTCCTGAAACGAGATTTGCTTCTTCTGATCGTCGGGAATTGGAACAGCGGTTCGGTTACGGAAACCCTGGATGTTCTTCATGATTTCACCGCTGAAAGAATGTTGTTGAGAATTTGAAGAAGATAACGGAGAAAATACTGTGTTCGAGTTTGGTTGTCGTTTAAGGGAGCTTCTGAGATCTCTAAAAGAGTCAGTAAAGGACGGAGTGGAATCGGAAGGAGGTTCTTCGCCGCCATCGCCGCCGGTGTTGGAGGTGGAGAAGAGGTGGTGGAGAGAAGGAGGATTAGTGAGAGTGTTGGTGGTTTTTGATCTTGTTGTTTTCAGGCGGAGAAGAAGCGCCATGGCTGAGAAGGGTTTTTCTGATATTAGGGTTTTTATTTACAGTTCATTTGTCTCAACACGGCTTAGATAGTGTTAAAGTTTGAAGAAAAGAAAGAAGACAACACAATAAAATTTTACATAGGAAGATTTAATTTATAATTATTAAAAATATTTATCTTTTATTTTAATTATTTTAAAAGTTATAAATATGATTATAATAGACCGATAGTGTAAAGCATTTTATTTTATCGGTGTCTTCATATTATTATGTATAAAACAAATTTTGCAAATTATATTTTATTATTTAATGAAAAATTAAATATTTTGGTTGTAAAGTAAATTTATATTGAGAAGTCGTCATATTTTTCGCATAAGTATATTTTGCTATCGTTAATTAAAGATAATTGTAAAAATATGTTTGGAGATATATATATCAACTTCTTAAATAAATCCTAATTAATTTAAAATATTAATTTATGCATTTCCACGCGATGTTATCTTGGTTTACCAAAAATAGTCAGATCCAAAATGTTGAATTTGAATTAGATATTGCTGAAAAACTAGTTTACACTTATTTATCGAAAAAAACTAGTTTATACTAATGGTGCATATCCTATTTCTTTTTATATTTTTTTTCTCTTTATCACATGTTCAAAAACAAAACTATGATATTGGAAAGGTATATATAAAATTATGATCTTGGTGTGCGTATTTTGTATGGGCAGAAATGAAAAATTTGAGATGATGCTCAAGAAAATTTATTTGCCATTATAGCTTGCGGTAATGCTATTCTCAAATAATAGAACAAATCTCATGGAGGAGATGGTGAAGGTGATTCTAACACCTTGGCTTCCGGTATAAAATATAGTATGAACTGACTTTTAGTTTTCAAAAATGCAATATTGATGTCACCTTCTTCATATATCAGAAGTTTGTTGGGGTTGAGTTATGCTTCAAGAATGGGACTACAGCTTTCATAGTTGTCATATCTTTGTGTTCCTCGTTCTGGTTAACTATTCACAGCGGAGAATTTTTGGTTTATATCAACTATTTTTTTAGGGTCTATAGCAACCTTAATTGTGGACGATGGAGCTAAATGTCAATAATGTTATTTTATAGTTGAATGTCAAATATATGGTTGATAGTTTGCGTTCTTCATCAGGTATGTTTTCTAAGTTTTGTGTTGTTTCAAAAGATTGTAGAATTTGGCTTAGTCTCTATTTTGAAATCTGACATGTTGAGTTCTCTAAGAAGAAAACAAATGTAGTTGCTCACACCTTAGTGTAACAACCTAATTTTTCATTGACAAAACCAAATTGTGACTAGAATCAATTAGAAATAATTTAAACGTGATTAATGTTAAGCTAGTGTTGTTTTCTTAAGGATTAAGATAGAAAACCTGTCATCCAAGTAACTCATTATTGTCTTGGCTGACATAGATTCACGAAGAGAATTCATCATTTCCTAGTTGAAATCTAGTTAAATCCTTCAACCCACATGTGTCAACAAGCATGGGTACAAATACTAGGTTTCATATTTGGTCTAGCTCAAGACACCTGACTCGTTCAATCCTACAGTTTTTTTCTCTCTCTAAAAGTCTAAATCCAGACTCTCTCTTCTATTGTGTGAATTTTTTGAGGTTTTGTCATTCTCTAGTTTTGATTCAATCATGTTTTTGAAGTATCAAGGTTATGTTTGATCATTTCAAGGGCTTTACGTTTTTCTTCCAAAAGTTACAACATTAATGCCATTCATTTGCTTTACTTTCTTAAGATTATTAGGATGTCCGGGATATGCTCAAATTAACTCAATTCATTTCAAATACTTTCCAAATATTTTACAATACCAAACCAGGGTTTTAATTTGAAATTAGGGTTCTTATGTTATTTTCAGGATTTGCTTGGACTTTGTTTCAAAGGCATTTATATACCCTTAAACCCTCAATTTTCCACTTCCATAGGTTTTTTAATAACCATGGGTTACCCTTAATTTTAATTGAATTCATATTTGAATTCCTAGATAATTATTGCTAATTATGGTATAAGAAGTGTTATCTTCGGAGGTACTACTCGAGCTATCCATTAAAGAGCAATAGTTGTTGAAGCTTCTTAGAGATTATTTACAATATTTCTTTTCAAGACTTTGATCACCAACAAAAGGTGAGGGAAGATTATGTACATGTCAAGACGGTTAGCGTAAAATAGTCAATATGTGTAGGGTGACCCAATTCTTATTTGAGATCATTAGCTAAGAAGAAGTAATGTTCATTAGCGACTCCTCAAGGTTACTAATTAGGTTATGTCGGCCTTATTTTGTTTATCATATGACTGATATAATTAATATTATCAGGAGATATATTGCTTAATTATTTGGGTGTTGTTTGCACTAATTATTTTGAATGTGTTGTGTGATACGTGCATACTTTGTGATTGTTAGGCCCAAGGAAGGTTGATTAACCATGATATAATAAAGATAATAGATTATTGCATTAGATAGGATACAATGAGGATAAACAAAAGGAATGTTAATACATTATCTCACTCAACCTAAGTGACTAGTATAAGATATAACCTACACTAATGAAAGTAATTTGGATTTGAAATTGTTAGTCCTTAGGGTTGGAGTAGCCATGAAATATGAGAGATCGTATAAACATTGCACTAGATTGTGAAGTCATCTTCTGTGTGTATTGGTACATGACATTGATTATCGATTAATTGTTCGGATAAAAATATTTATTATTGGTAGCATGGCAAGATTGGGATCATGACTGATATTTCAGTTATATTAACTTATAACACTTAGACTCCATGAAAAGTAAGTGACATTTAATTGATATATAAAGGACATTGGTGGCATGTAGTCATATGACATATGAATATTATATAGGGAATATCCTTAATAACGTTTAATGGCCTAAGTCAACATATAGCCGAAGATTGCATTGAAATTGATATTTAAGACTTGATATGGGACATAATTGAGGATTGTGTGCTTAAGTGAATACACAACTATATTATTTATATATCCCTTCTTGCCTTGGCTATGGTCTTGGACACTAGATAAATAAATTAATAAAATTTATTATTTTATTTAGAAACAAAAAAAATGATAAAATTTTAATTTCAATTTTAGTATTTAATTTTAGATCATTTTTAATAATTAGTAGCTAAAGTAATTAGTTCACTACCCTTGGATCAGGGTCTTCAATTCGCTACGGGAGGTGAAAGTAAAAACAAGCATGAATATATAGTCACATTCACATTAAAAATATTATAGTTCGGTGCTTTTTAGTGGAAGAGAATCAAGCCCGATCAAGACAGCCCAACACATACTGAAACATGAGGCGACGTCTACAATAAAGTTTTTTTTATAGTTAATAATAATAATAATAATAATTTAATAAAACTATTATATTTTTATTTATTTAAGCTTTATGAAATGCAAAATCATTTATTAAACTTTAAAATTGTTTTAATTTTTATTAATGTTAAAAAAACATATTTCTATATTGATTTATTGAGCTCAATGATACTTTTGATAAATCAAAAATTGCAGTGCTTCCTTGTCTTCACTTGATTCTCAAATCTCATTTTCTTGGATTTTGTTTGAACTTTAAAGCATTTTCTTTTTAATCTTATTGTTGTTTTTTTTAAGCTCATATTGCAAAATAAAGGGGCAGTGGCACCCATAAGTTGCCTTGAAGCAAGTGAGACAAGTAAGTAGTGATATAGTGGTTGAGCAATTTCACAAGGTAAATAACAATAATAATTTTTCTTCTCTGAGTCACAATAAACCATATAATTATGTAATTTATGTTTTTTAAATAAAACTTAAGTGCAATCATTAGTAAATTATCGTTCATAAAACTTAATCATTTATTTCATAAGGTTTGCTATCATTAAAACATATATCAAAAATGTTTTTACCTCAACAATCTCTCTATTTTTTATGATGACAAACCTTTTGAATAAAATTTAAGTTTTATGGATGGATATAAATAAAATGCAAGAATGTTTATAAATATGTAAATAAACTCCTCATAAACACAAACAAGAGTTAATTCTTAACGTTCTATTTAAACTCCCCCTAAACATATGCAATAGGTTAATTATTAACATTCTTCATTAATCATTTTCATCTTATATCCATCATATATTTATCTCCCCTTTTTGGCATTTATCAAAAAGGTTGGAGAATGAAAAATGAAGTACAAATGTAGGGAGCAAGGGCATGAGTATATTGTACATAGAAATCATGTGGTTGATCAATGCATTCATATATCAAAATTGTCAAGTTTGCATTTGGAACATAGCATGTATGATGATGAATAGTCATTTTAGTAAATATTGCAATTAAGATATGGATAATGATAACAAAAGTAATATGACATAATTATATGCAAGCCTTTTAACACACTCAAAAAACAGTCAACAAATATATATTTTTCTCATTTAAAAAAAAAAACAATGAGTTGACTTCAGTTTTAAGAAAAATAATATTTTCTAAAAACTCCCCCTAAATACTATGAAATTAATATCCTTTAATATTTCAAAGTTCTATAACACAAGTAAGATGTCTTTTTTCTCTTCGCCCTCTTTCACAAGAGGCAACCTTTTAATTTGAGCATGATCGTGTTATACTCTTAGAAATAGATCAATTTTTCATTTTTAGAATTAGAGAGAATGAACACATATAGGGATGCAAAATAGGATGAAGGTGACATCATGTCAGATATAATTTCTCTTGAACACACCTTGATCAATTACAATAAATGATTTTTACTGTCACCTTTCAATCTAGAAATGATTTTTACAAACATACTCAATCTAACATAAAAGATACACTTGAGTTACAAATGATGTGTATGATAAAAGTGTTTAGGATCCCTATATCTTTTCAATCTAGAAACTTCTCAACACTTGTTTGAGATAAATAATGACATACTCAGTAAATGATTATCAACAGATATAATGAAGAGAGCTGGAGTTTTCTTGAAGAGTTTTTAACTTGTTCTTACTTAAAACAAGTGTTGGTAGATTTGCAAATTGAACTATTACCTTAATCTTCCAATTGATCTTCAATTTATAGATGATAATAGGCTTTGAATATTCAATTTAAAATTAATTTATCCTTTAGACATATCAGCCAAGTGTCAGATTTGTTTTAAAACAATTAAACACATGTTCATATTGTTGTCCAGAACATTCTTGACAAACCCATAATGTTCTTGCCTTTAGGTTTGTTGAAAAATGTGAATGAGTATGGGAATGGGCTGTCACATGTCTGATAATGTTCCAAATTAGAATTATGCATAGTTTTTTCTGCAGAATAAAGTAAGTACAATGTACTTGTATCCTTGCTCATGATTCATCAATCTGGAGTTGTTTCCTCCTTTGGGCATTCAGCACGAGTTCTAGGCTTGATCACTGATTTGAGCAGTCTTGATACTCTTTAATTTGTGCTTTGGAGTGTAGAAAATGATTTGTTTTAATTATGTCTTTAAAAGAGAATAAACAAAATGTTCTTTTATAAAACTAGAATGTTCTTGGTTATGTGTTGTATGGAAAACGTGGATGAGTGATTGAATAGTTGTTTAGTGTCAGTCCTTTGTTTCAAATGCATGTTGAGTTTTTTGTAAAAAGAGCAGCATCAATATCCTTGTAGTCATAGTTGTACTTGTTCATAGCTCATCAATCCGGAGATTGATCTAGTCATTTATCTTGATATTGTTTTTGCTTCTTTCGACTCTTAGCTAGACTTTTGGGATTGGGTATAGTTTTGAGTAGTCTTGATATTCATTTATCTTATGATCCAGACTGTGGGGAATGATTCATTCTACTTCTGTCCTTAAAACAAACTAACCAGAATGATATTTATAAACCAAAATGATCTTGATAAACCATAATGGTCTTTTAATAAACTAGAATGATCTTTTGATAAACCAAAATGATCTTGGTAAACCAGAATGATCTTTTAATAAACCAGAATGATATTTTAATATATCAGAATGATCTTTTGATAAACTAGAATTATCATTTGATAAAAAACAGAATGATCTTTTAATAAACCAGAATGATCTTTTGATAAACCAGAATAATCTTTTGATATAAAAACCAGAATGATCTTTTAATAAACTAGAATGATCTTTTGATAAACCGGAATGATCTTTTGATAAACCAGAATAATCTTTTAATAAACCAGAATAATCTTTTGATAAACTAGAATGATCTTTTGTAAAAATTAGAATGTTCTTCTGATAAATCTAGAGATCAATCTGCAGAACATTCTACGTGCTTGTTTTTACAAGTAGGCCTTCAAATCTTGAATTTTAGTTGCTCATTAATTGTAGGAAAGCTTATGTGTGAAATGCTAACTAATTTACTGCATGTTGACGTTCAAAAAAGATTATTATTGTTGATTGTTCTTTAATATAGCAACCAGAGCATTATGGTGAATGTTCTTCTATCATTATTTTATTGAAGCAATACTTCATACAATTTCTGTTGGTGTTGCTCATGTTGTGTCTTGTCCATCAAGTATCACTGAGATACTTAGTTATAAGTATGAATGTATTTGATATTTTCTTCATGAAGATGTTATCTAGAAGATGCAATAATCATTCTCTTGAATGATTGATATATGATGTATTCATTTTGATATTCTTTCATTATTGAGTAGATACTTATGAACTTGTTGATATGAATGGGTTCTTGCTTGTCCACTTATGCAATTTGTGTTCCTTAAATAAAACTCATGTGCAATCATTAGTAGATCATCATTCATAAAACTTAATCATTTATTTCATAAGGATTGTTGTCATTAAAACATATATCAAAAAGGTTTTTACCTCAACACTATTGACATAAGGCTTCTTTGATTACACTATATTGTTTCATAAATGTTACCATTTAGAAACACCATATTGACTTCCATCTTATGTAGCTCTAAAACTCATAATGAGCTACAAGTGTCATAATTGTCCTAATAGAATCTTTCAAGAATTCCAAATCAAATTTCCCCTTAGAACAAATAAAATTCTAAACCCTAAATCATAAACAAATAACGACAATCTAAAATAATCAAGGCTTTCATCTTTACCAACTTTGCGCTTTCTAAATTGACCTGTCTTTCAACTTCAATAGGCATTTGTCAAATCATATAATATTTCCTTAATTTTCTTTATGTGCTCATTGAGGTATTTTCTAAATAAACACTATTTGTAATTTCTTTTTCTTCACTATTTTCTTTTTTGCACACCTTATTAGATGATCTTATTAAATTTCATTTCTAACTTTAACAATTACAAATTTAATTGGGCAATTAGAATATCAAACACTAAAATTTCGATCAAGTAACCAAATAATCAAAATTTTAGCATATTCACAAAATTAAATATTTACACAATTGTGTAAATATTTACTAGCTCTCCAACGAGCGCTTGTTTTTCACTTTATTTCTTAAAAATCATTTTAATTTAAGCAAATAAAATATGACAAAAATATGTTATCTTAATTAACACTTCTAATATCTCTAAAAAATCATGTTTTATGATCAAATGTTCTGTGTGGTTCAGAGAAAACATACTTTTCACATTAATTATTACGTTAGAAATATTAAATTTGTGAGATGTTAAAAGTTTCTCCTTCCTTAAAAAAGGTCTAGATCCTAGAACAACATTGATGTTCTTCTCTAGCCTAAAAACAATAACTTTTAAGAAATAAAAATTAATTCAAATTAACACGTACATAAATTTGTTCACCAAAATACCTAATGCAATATTAATATAAAGTCTTTACACATTAACATTAATTGTTAGTGGTATTATGTTACAATGATCAAAGAGTAACAATTAACATTGTTATTTGTTAAACAACAAATCTTTATAATTGTTACATGTGTTGATTAAAGTCAATCAAATAATTGAAAGATTTATTTACACAAACAACACTAGTAGACGCATCAAAAAATTAATTATGGAGACATGGATACATTCACAACTTATCTTTATTTGTAAATTAAAATATTCAAATAAGATATCAAGCGCATCATTAAGTACAAGCAATATTTCCAATGCAATCATCAAATATTGGTAATAAATTCCATCAAATAATAGATGTCTTTTGATATTCTCATTATCCACGTTAAAAAACTTAATAATTACCACATATTTATCGTGTATAAAATTATTCGGCCAAACTGCGTTTGCCTTTTAGCCGACCATAACAATTCGCATGAACAATTTTATAATACATCTTTTGTAATTTTCATTGAATCAAATCTACGCAAAGGAGATTGTTTTGTGCAACTTGTTGTTTCATTCGGTTCAACAAAAAATACTAGGCAGTTTAATAAATTACAAGTATGTAACTAACCGACCAAGTTGTGGCTTCCTTTGAGCCGACGACAACTTGCACGGATAATTTTGTATAACAACTTTTATACTTTGAGTCAAATCTATGACGCAGGGATTGTTTTGTGTAATTTGTTGATAAGAAGAGTCTTAAATTTACAAGAAACTACTCACATGTGAGGTTAAATCTCTTTATGATGTCACTTGATAGTTTTAAGACTAATTGACATCCTTCAACATGAGTACAAACTCACAAACAAATTAAGCATAAAAATAACTAGAAAAAGAAAACAGGATTGAAATAAATATTAGACATAATATCTCTTGTAGTCCCTTAACTTAATTTTCAAGTAATGTTTTAGTCCATTTATCTTTTTTTTCCTATTTCAATATTTTATATTTTTAAATAATTACAATTTTACCCTTTAAGTGGTTAAATTTCTACGCCGTTTTCTTCTCTTTCACATTTCGAAAACCTTTGTTTGGTCTTCTGATTTTCTTCTCGTTTTCTTCTCCCACCAATGAAAATCCATTTGAACGATAACAAGAAGGAATTGAAGAACGAATCGAAGAACACACTATCGGAATCAAGCTTAAACCCACATTAACAGGAGAATAAAGGTAATGTGTATTGATTCTGATGATTAACAATCTAATAACTCTAATATGAGAAAACCAATCAGAAAACCAAAATCCTGAAATTCAATCTAACAACCTCAAATAAAATAATCGAAAACCATAAAGGTATTGATGCTTACCACAAAATTCCTACAACCCCAAAATTTGTTTCATTTGTTCGAACCCCATTTTGTCACTGCGTGCATCACACGTTTCAGACCACAAGCACAATTTGGAATCTCACAAATTATATTGGCAATGAAAGAATCATAGTTGTACTGTGAATTTAACTCATTTGAACATGAGACGACCATTGATTTTGAGTTTTGGGAACCATGAATATGATTTTTCATGGGTGGGGGAGGAGAAGACCAAACAATGGTTTTTGGAAATGTGAAAGAGAAGAAAACTAGAAAAAAACGGAGCAGAGAATTTTGTAACGTTACCTTGGCGGAAACCCACTTAAAAAGCAAAATTGTAATTATTTAAAAACATAACATACTGAAATATGAGAAAAAAAGACAAAAGACTAAAACGTTACCTAAAATTAAGTTAAGGGACCACATGAACTATTATGACTAAATATTATTTCATAAAACTTAAATACTAATATCCTTAAATATTATAATCATGTTATAGTCCCTGTATTTAATTTTCAAATCAGATAAAAATTGAATCTTGCCAAAAATATATTTATGCCTAAAAGATTCACCTATATTCAGAATGATTCTTTTAAAAAATAAATAAACAATTCTAGAATTAGTATTCTTTTCAATTGAATAAATATTTATAAGTCTATAAACAAACAAATAATTCTAGAATCCATAATTCTCACAATGTAAAGAATCAAATCTTAATTTTTCAAATCCTATTTAATGCACTACCATATAGATTCACAATATATTTTGAGATAAAGACACAAATATTCCATAATATATACGAAGACCAAATATATATAACAAATCTTTAAATGTCTTATTTCCCAAAATAAAATAAAACATTAGTTAAGTACACAATTTCTGTAGATCAAATCCAAAATTTAATGAAAACTTATACCGGTCTAAGAAATTAAGGAAGCAACCACAAGATTTGGAAATTAAATTAAACTTAAAGATTTGTTCCAAAACAAATCTTTACTTCGATGGAAACAACCTGTTATATTTGATTTAAAAATCACCAAAATCAAACTCAATCTATTTCATAACCATATCTGCATCCTTAATTTTTCATAAAATCATAAAAAATTCATAATCTTTGAACGGAAATTCATAAAAGCAGTAACAATAATTCGTCAAAATCATTGAACGGCAAATCATAATGGCCACATTAAACCAAATTTAATTTGGACTTAAAAGAAAATCAAAACAATGCAAACTTTCAATCAATGTCCAAATAGCTCACATAAAACATACACTTACGTTATATCCATCTAGAATACAAATAAAATTAAATAAAAATATTGCAATCCCACTAAAATAAAATAAAAGCTATATAAATCTGGATGCAAATGTATTCATTTATTTCTTTTTCTTCAAAATTTAAGATACTAGATATATCGCATGTTCAACCATAAAATAAAATATGGCCACAACGATTATCTAATAAAAAAATACACAAGAGTAATGCCAAATATCGTTAATTCGTGTATACAATCGATGGTCTGAATCGGACACTCCAATTCAATTAAAGAGTATCAATTCCTTACACCAGTGGAGCACAAAAATGTATAAAGAAAATATAAAATTGATGATTTAAAAGAGGTTTTTTATTTATTATAATATCTTTTTTTTTAAAAAAAACTAACCAATATACCATACAGTTGAAATTTATATACTAAAACGTCTTACTTTTTTTTTTACCTTTTAGGATGACGCAACTCTGCTATGTGACCACCTGAATGATGATTTTTTTTTCTTTCAATAGGAAGTCGCATTCTCGATATATGACCATCAACTAAAAAATAAAAAATTAAGGTTTATAGATGGTCCACATACGCAGATGTGACTACTACTGAAAAATAAAATAAAAAATTAAAGTTTATAGGTGGTCGCATTATGGAGATGCGATCACCTAGTGCAGATGAGTAAAAAATTATCTTTCATATAATCGCATCCTGAGGATGCGGCCTCTTGAAGCTAAAAAATAAATATGATATTTTAGTATATATTTTTCAATATGAGGTATAATGGTTAGTTTTTTTTTTTTTATAAAAAAAGGGATATATATATATATAAACTTTTAAAAGATTTCAAATAAAGAAAATGTTAAAATATGAAAAAATAAAAAATAAAAAGAATTATAAAAAAAAGATGGAATAGATTAAGATATGATGATAGGAAAAGTGTCAGAATCAATCAAGATGATTGATGGTCTAAGAGAAATTGCCAAATAAAAATAAAGTCATCGATAAGATTCAAATAAAAGATGGAATAAATCTTATAGCATATTAAATGAGAAAAATTTTAAGACGAAAGCCAAAAAATCTTGACCATAGAATACATAATCATGATCAAGAGTTATTTAAATGGTACATGATCACTTAAAAAAGTCATATGACTTCTTTTTTTAATTTTGACCATCTATACATAGTTGTGTGCTCAAGATTTAACACTTTTATTATAAAATTTATCTCATTATATATATATATATAGTCGATGACTAATTGCAAAATACAAGTAAAGGTCTTAATTAAGGGACACAACCCTTAGCAGTTGCATTAATCCCCACTACTTGATTTATATATTGTTACAAAACTCACAAGGCGTCCAAAGAGTCATTTATGCAAGAAAATCAAATATTGCTGCAACACCATAATTTTATTATGTTTATTTATATTTATTTTATTTTGCTATTACTCTAATGAAGCGCATGATAGAAAGAAAATATCACAAATTTGTATTTAACTTGCAATCCATTTTTTATCATGAAAAAAGTAGAACTTGGTCAATTTACAAGAGATATAAATTGTAGGCAATGCTTTTATATTTTCAACACATCAAAGGACACTTCAATAAAACTCCTAAAACTTAATATATTTATAAAATATATTCAAATGAGTCATTTCGATAGAACCCAATCATGTCATCAGTTTATCAAGAGTAGTTTTTTTGTTTGTATGTTTTCTTTCACATGCTTAATGAACTCATGATCTCGTCACAAACATTGAACTCAAACTCATATGTCATCACCTAGCCTTAGCCCCAACCTGAAATTCAATTTTGTAGGAAAAAAAAAACAACGCATGGCGAGGAAATGCTCTTGGATGTTGATGAGGAGGTGAAGAAATTGTTTTGAGGCTTCATTTATTTAGGATATCAAATATCCCAACTGGCTAGCAAACATCGTGCTAGTGAAAAGGTCAAGTGGAAAATGGAGAGTATGTGTGGATTTCATATATCTTATTCTTAATACATCTTGCCCTAACGACCCTTATCCCTTGATGAACATATGCATCTTGTTCTAAAGACCCGTATACCCTGATGATTATAGCTAACGTAATTGATAGTGTTTCTCTTTACAAGACATTGATTTTCGTGGATGTTTATTCATGGTAGAACCAGATTAGGATTGGATCCCAAGGATATAGGTAAAACTACATTCGTAACAAGTACCCACAATTGTTTTTATGAGGTTATGCCTTTTGGTTTAAAGAACACCACTCATGTTTAATATTTGGTGCAAAAAGTGTTTATTGGCCATATTGGTAAGAATTTGGAAGTGTACATTGAAGATATAGTGATCAATACGAAGCATGATGACCAACATCACAAAGACTTGTAGAGATCTTAGACTCAATTCAAAAATACAAAATGTGCTTTGTTAAGGTCAAAATCTTTTTAATATGTGTCTTAATGACAACAAACTTAATGAAATAAATGTTAAGAATTCTGAATGATGATCTACTAATATTTGTACTTGAATTTATGTTGAAAGAACATTAAACATAAAAGTGGATAAGCTTGAATCCACTCGCCTCAACAAGTAGATTATATCTATTAAACAACAAAAGAATCATAGTAACGTCAAAATATTACACCAATAGCATCATATGTTTCATGAAGATATTAAAATATTACCATTTGAAACACAAGGGTTTAAATAAGAGGATGTGAAAATCATCATAGCTTTCATGAGGATGCTGAAATGATGGGTCATTAATGTGAATACACGTATAGTTGCACCTACATGACTGAATATTTGTAGTATTTACAAAAAAGTATGTACCTTGTTGCCACATCATTGCAAGTAGTGTATTGACCGTCATACAAAATTGAGAAACCTAATTCATAAATAGAAATATGTCATTCTCAAATTGAGGATGATCATGTCAATATGTTGCATCTCAATCATAGTACACTAACAAATTCTCAAATCCCGAGGATAAATATTTATCAAATTCTTCATCACAAAACTAACAAAAAAATATTTATCATAACAATACAAAAGTTATAAAAGATCTACATGTCGTTCAAGGTTTACCAAAAGCAAAAGAAGAAATGGCATGACATAAATAACAAATTCATATGTGGGAGAATAGAACATTCATCCTCAGACATAATAGAACCAAATAATAGACTCCAAATCATCCTATCATGTATAAAAATGAGGTGTTAGATGAACAAAACAAAACCACTATGTTAGCATTCTTCATATCTATGCAAAAACTTATAAGTCTAAGATAAACACATCAATTACACTTTTCAAGGCATTGGAAATAAGAAGGAGCCTACTCATTCATAATAGATCAAGAGGATAATAAAAATATCATCTACAAATCATATTCTAGAAGGTTACCTAACAAAAATAAAAGTTGTGAACACTTTTACACCAAATTCCAGTAGTCCTATATTTGGAAGAGACATGTGTAATCATCTCTCAAAGACTTGCACATATTAGAGGATAATCATCCTTAAACATTCTCAAACTTAGTTACATTAAAGGATAACTGACAGTCTCAAGTAAAGGACAAACTTAGAAGGATGAAGAAGTTCAAAGGATATCCTTAGTAATGCATAAAAGTACAACAACAAAAAAAACAAGTTGCACTTGCTTGATGTTATCATACCCTCGAGAAACATGTCAAAAAAACTATATTTCTTAAAGGTCTCTATATATATGCATCATTATGCATTTGAAAAGCTTTAAGGATTGTACTCCACAATGACAAAATGATTATGTTTTCTCGTCATTTCATCAACTCTGAATATTCTCTCCACACATATGGTTGTGCAGATCTAGAGGATGATCAATAACAACTTTTAGAAAACATGTTTAGTGTTTTTTTTAATATTATTACGAGTAAGAATGAAATCAGAAAACAAAAACTATCTTATAAAATCATAATATTTTTTCACAAATTTAAAATGATTTTTTTGAGTTAACTAAAACAAATTAAGAGTACATATTCATGTTAGTCCTTGAGAAAAATAGCAAGACCTAATTTGGTCTTTAGGAAGAGTAAAAGCAACTTTAACCCATGATAAAGAATTGAAACAAATTAAACTCTACCTGAATCACCTTCATAAAGGGACATCTAGTCCCTAACAATCATTCAATGGTTAAGATTATTCATTTAAATACAAAATATACTTGTCAATTGTCAGACACAAACTTACTTGATCATCAGAGTGTGTGCATGTAACCCAACCCTGTTGAGGAGAAACCACCAATCACCACCTTAGCACCGTAGTATTCCCATCTTTCTAGTCATGTCCACCTTGACGACCAACTCTATGACATTTGGATTCTCTTAAATGACATCTTAAATTTGCATCTTGATTGAAAAAAAAAATCATCAATGTAAGAATCATATTCAATGGATTACTTTTTTATAAACTACATGTTCCTAGGAAAGACAACAACACTCCTATAAACTAACAAAGCGAGTGAAAAAAAATCAGAAATAATGTAAATCTTTATTTTTTTTTATCAATATTAGACCTGCAAAGACCAAATTTATCAAATGTGTCAACCACCTAGTTGACTTCACGATAAATATGATAAATTGAGTAGCGATCTAATTGCTTCAGAATATCGAAGGTCTGGTGAATTTAAAAGAAGCAAGAGTGTCTAACACTACTCCCACCTAAATCAATCTCGCAACTGTATGTGAATTAGACTCTATGTCAATATTGTTACATATTCCCGATCAAAGTCCAATTCCAGTCCCTTAAAGATAGTATACAACTCCACCATAGTAATAAAACAAGCAAAACCAAACACAAAATTCTTAGGATGATCCCACCCACTCCTTCATAGTAACACACACCATGATTCTAACACCATCTCTCGTTCATTTTTAAATGACCAACAACGATAGAATGAGGTTCAAGTGATGGATAAAGAGATGTTAGCACCAATAGACGCTCTTTCAAATTATTAGTAGAAAAATATATTTTTCTATCACATATCTCTCTCACCTCTTTAATTTTTCATTTTGTTTAATACATTTTACATCTCTCTATTCTTCCTCTATATCTCTCATTTCTCCCATGTCTTCCTTAACAACGATAGAATCATTGTTGTTTACCTCAAAATAAAAATAATTTGACAATCTTCCTTATACATTCGGAACAATTTAGCTCATATGATAATGATGACTAGTATAATTATAAATATTTTTTTAAAAATGTTTTGGTTTTATATTTTTTATTCAATTATTTAATTTATTTTTTATTTATTTTCATCCAATATTGTAACTTTGAATGTTTCTTAAAAAATTGAAGGAATTATTTGAAATTCTATAAATCTATGAAATTTCTTCAAATTCTAATAATTTTTGTGATATAAATCCATTAAAATCTAAACTTTATAAAATTTTGATCATAAAAGTCTTTCATAAAATCTTATAGTTCACATATTGTCTTTTAAAAACTGCATTTACATAAAAAATAATAGTTTAAAATCTAAATTCAATATACCCTTTAAATTATCTCTTATATAAATAGATATCTATAAATATATTTGATATAATAAAAACACCAATTAATCTTTGTTTTTAATTATAAAGAATACCAATTAATTTTGAAAGACAGAAAACCTGAAAATTAAATCGTTTATGTCGGGAACAGCTTTATTACAAGATTTGCATCCTATCTGTCAAAAAATAAAAAAAATTTACATCCTAAACTCGAATCCACCGTAAATAACATATATCTATGCCGAGATTTTCATATGTTTAATACTTTAAAATCCAATTTTCAAATATATTATTATTACTTTTCGTTAAAACACACATGATTTTAAGAAACCGTATTATCACACAAAAAATAAAAATCACTTGATAACTTTTTACTTTTAAGTTTTAACGACCATACAATATTATTATTGTAAATATTTTTACACCAACAAAAAAAACATTATTAATTGATTAAAATATTATTTAATAATAAAAATTATAATTATATAATAAATAATAAAATCAATATTTATTATTTATTATTAATATAAAATTAATTTACACAATCTAAATTATTTTTTCTCTTACATTTATCTTTTCTACGACACAAATTGTGGTAGAATCTAATCTAATATTTTGTATATTACTAATAAGATTTCAGAAAAAAGCTTGTGGGAGCTATGGCCACTGCCAAGTACCAACCCTCAGAAGCTCTGCCATTGCATACATATGTTGTAAAAAAAACTTACAAAAAGTTGATTTAATTTTAATAGTTTGATTTAGGATAAAAAGACAAATTTTGAATTTTTAGATTTGAGACAGTAAATGACATTAATATGATGCAAATATAAATTTATTTATAAATATTCAATATACTTTAAGACTATTCTATTGTAAAAATAAAAAAATCATGATAAATTTTTTTAAATCATATCTTAAACTATTAACAAGTTTATTAGACTATTCAAACACTGTCACTTTTAAATACTCTAATTAATAGGAGCATTTTAGTCTTTATATAATAATTTTATTCAATTATTTTTATTAAATATGATGTATATCCACTATCATATTAAGTATTGATGTAATTTAATAAAAATTAAAAATTATAAAATAATAATTTATCAGTGATTCACATAATTTTGTTTTTTAAAATTAAAAAAACGAAACTGTCTCTATTTTTACAATTAAGTGAATTCAACAAAGACTAATATAATAATAATATTAATTAAATAGTATAATAACTAAAAATAAAACTCTTTTAAGTTAATTATTTTTTTTTCAAATTTAATTATATATTATATAATGAAGTAATTGTAGCTTATTTTTTATTATTTGTATTTTTTTATTTATTTGAGGGGCAATGAATGGAATGAATTGGAAAACAAGAAAAAAGAGTAGATGGAGCATGCCACGTAAAACAAAAGAGTGTATAAATATGGGCCCCACATAACCATAACCCCCCTAGGTTTTTTGTCAACAACATCAAAGACCAATATAAATAAAATAACAATATATATAAACAAACCTTCTCACATCCGTCTCTTTGTTAATTAACACATTTCATTCATTCCCTTCAAAACACAACACAAACTTTTCCTCTCTCTCTTTCTTTTTCTCTCTCTCTCTTCCTTCTTCTTCGCCACCACTCTTCATCTCTCTCTCTCTCTGTTAGAGCTGATGTGTGACGTCGACGACGATAACTGGGTCGAAACGGCCATGGAAGACATCGCCATGGTCGCTAACTTTCTCCTTACTCTCAACAAACCCTCTCCTTCTTCTTCCTCTTCTCCTTCTTCTTCTCTTTCTCCACCTCTTAACATTCACTGGACCGTTCGTCAACGCCGTACAAAGTGGCACACTTCCGCCGCTAACAATAAAAAAACCGAACCGACAAGAGCAAGTCCTACAACTCCTCTTTCATGGAGCGCCGCCACAACCGCTAGTGGCGCCACCGCAACAACCGCCGCCGACGGTCACGAAGAGTCCAGTCGTTTCACCAAACACGTTCATACTTCAAGATCTAAGGTTAGATTTCAATTCCAATCCCAATTTCAATTTCGTTTTTATTTTTTTATTTTTTAATTCCGGTTTAATTTTTTATGATTCTTTTTATTTTCTTCTGATTACCAGCGTGTGTGACGCATTATTATTACATAGTGTTGTCACGCGCGTCTCGGTTGAACGAACACGTCATTTTTTTTTTGGACTCAAATGAACAAACCAGTTAAGAAACTTTTTTTTTTCTTCTTGTGGTTTCTTTTCTATGACTCTCAGTTTTTGAATTTTCCTTTCTAATTATTTGACGAAAATACCATTCGGTAATTGTTTTTTTAACGATTTTAACCACGGGGTAGTTTCGTCATTCTAATAGTCAGATCGGTGCTGTCCGTGTTTCCTATCATCAAAGCCGCCGTGGACGCGTTCTTTTCGTTTCCCTTTGGATTTACAACTTACGACTCTTGTCGCGTTTTTTCCTCGCCGCATCAGTCGGGAATTACCAAAAAATCCTTCTTCCAAGGGTTTTTTCGTCTTTCAGTAATTTCTAATGTTTTTGACAATGTTTTTAAGTTATAAAGCTTTGACTGTCGATAAAGGTATAAACGGGAAAATATCAATAATTTATAGTTTTTTCTTTTTTTGTGGAATTATTTTTGGTAGTAATAATTAATCAGATAAAATGAAGATATATTTTGATTTTAATAATAAAAAATTTAGGATAAATGATGGTGTTTTAATTTTAAAAAGTAAAAATAATTTTAAATCAATTAAATAGAAATAAAATAACTATGAATATTGTTAGATGCATCTGTCTTAACTGCTGCGTTCCACTTTCACACTTGCTTAAGCGGCGAATGACTGTGAGGGGGTAGTTTCGTAATATCATACGGGTCCACACACAAGTAGTGGTTGTGTACTTTTTGGGTTTTGCGTAATGAGTTTGCGGAATATAATCCTCTGTGGTCTCCCTCACTGTACTTCTCCGTGCGGACGCGTTCTCGTTCATTTTAGTTTTTGTTTTCATTCATTCTCTGACAATGTAACGAAATTAACAATTTTAATTAATCAGTTAATTTAATCCACAATTTTAATCATTGTTTCTACGATACGGATAAAAAAATTTGTTTTTCTAAGAAGAAATAAATATTAACGAAATTTGTTGCTGAGTCTTCAGGACAGCTTGATAACAACGTTTAATTTGGATTTTCAGTTGGAATTTTAATTCCAAAGGATAAAATGGTTTTTTATGATTGGTGTGGCGTCCAGAGAGTGAGAATCAATGGTCAATTTTTTTATTAAATACTATAACTCCCCTAAATAAAAATAACTCCTCTAAACTAGCTATTTAATGAAGAAATATTATGGATAATATTTTTTAATTATTTTATTTCTTATTTTAGATGTCTAATATTTATTTAGTTTATTGAAAAGTCAATTATTTTTTTCGTGTTGAAGCAATCATTCAACCAAACCACCTAGAAAGGAAAATAAAGTTGAAAGTGAGGAAAAAAGTGTTTTTATGGATGGAGACTATTTGGTAGTGTCCCTAATTGGGGAAAATATTTTTATTATTATCAGATTGATGGCAGAAACTTAAGTTAGTCCAGTATTTATCATTGTTTTTAAGTCTTAAGATAATATATTTGTTTTTATTTTTATTTTTTTACAGTATATTTGTTTTTTATTATTAGATAATTTATGTATCTTTCAAATGCATTTCTTTATCATTTAATTTTTGGCATTTTTGTTAATGAAATAAATTTAATCTCTTTTTTTGTTTTTAACCCTCCTGTTCCAGATAATTTTCATCTCTGATAAATTAATTTATGTTATTGTAAAAATCAACATTTTTTAACTATTATTTATTTATTTTAAGAAAAATCGAGGTCTTATAATAATAATTATTATTATTTTTATTATATTCTAATTACCACTATTGTTTATAAGTCTTTTTCTTTTCTTCAATTTTTGTAACTAACATGAGAGAGTAAATGGTAGTTTAGTAAAATATGGAGTATTAGTATTTTTTTCATTGGGCACAATGTAAAAATTAGTTGAATTATCAATGGGACACATTTATAGGAGTGTGTGCCAGAAGAATAGGTGATGTATTTATTTTAGAAATCATGGCATCATGTAATGTTAGTGGGATTTACGTGATATATAAATTACGGAATATAACAAAGTGGGGTCAATGTGTAACATTATCATAGAATCTGGTACATTGGGTACCGTGCTCTAAAGACAGATACAATTGGGGTGGGGTAGTAGTACTAGTTTTCTCTTACATTCTTATTATTACATTTATAATTGATTGTTGAGTACCATTATTTACTTTCAATCCTTGTTCCTTCAGATGAAACTCTTAAATTGAGTTGCATTCTACCTTGTTTTTAGTTTATGTCCTTTTCTTTTTCATGAGAGAATGATAAACAATTATGATTTTGGAATCAATAATTCTTTTCAATGAGTTTTCTTATAATTAAGATTCTTTTAACAAACTCTTACTATCATCATGTTCTTATAGTCCATTTGTTTTTTAAGAGTTTAATATACTCTGCTATGTTTGCTAATTTTTGTTATCTTCCAGGTTGATGACCAAAATGAAGCCACTGCCAACAAAAAGTCAAGAAAGAAAAGGGTAAGTACAAACTTTACTTTTGTTCTAGTTTTTTCATGGCATTGTAACAAATAAAATAATGCCATCATATTCATAGGTCAAAGTTCAAACATTTTTCTCTCTTTTTTTTTTATATATCGGCAAATGTTAGTTGTTAGTTTGTGACATTAGTAGTCAGAGTTTGAACCCTGGGTTTCCTTTTCAAACTTCTCCGAGTGTCTCAGCTCAACTACTTGAGCTACACCCTGAAGACAAACATTTTCTCCCTTGTTTGTCTTCGTGCATTCATCTCACATTAAACGCTTTTTTTGTTGACAAAATTAAATGCTTTGTGTGTTTGTTTGTGTATGTGTGTTCACATGAGATTGTGTCTTGTCTTTGTATGCTTAATATCTTAATGCTTTTAAATGCAGTCTCTACCTGAACTTCATGAGGAGGAGAAATTACTGCTGACAGAAAAGGGAGATTTGAAAGATGTATGTATGACTTGTACTACTTTCCTTCTAATACAATTTTTAGTTCGACACATGTATATAGACTATACTTTATATATCTTACTTTTTTGTCTTGAAAATTGTAACAGAAATTGGCATCTATGCATCTCACTGTTGAGCAACAAAGAACCAAAAATGAAAGCTTAAAGAAAATGAAGGTGACATTCTTGTTCTTCTAGTACTAACTGTCTTAAGACTTTTTTGTTTTCTTAGTTGACACATTCAAAATTTAAGTAGTGCTCTCTGTTACATACCATATTTGTCTATATGATGGAGCTCAATGGAAAAAGCTTGACCTTGTAACCTCAAGGGATAGAGTTCAAATCCCACTCGAGACAGTTGTAAAATAGCGATCAGTATCACCGTTATTAATAATAATTTCTCCAGTTACATACCAAAGTTTGAAATCACTCTAATTAGTCTCTGATTTCTTGTAGCAGCTTGATTTGGTGTCACAAAAGACCGCAAAAACATCCAGAACCTCTCTGGTGTTGGAAAAAGCCATCCTCAATGCACCGCAACATGTGGACACAAACTGTGGTTCATCTAAATTAGTCCAGCCTCAAACAGTCCATGAGAAGGAATCACTTGTCAATACAGCAAATGCTTCATCGTCATTGCATCGAGAGATTAGTAACCAAAAACCATCATTCTTGCTGCCCGATCTAAATCTACCTGTAGAGGAGGAATTCAACTCCGACATGGTTCCTGAGATAAGTTAATTGAGTCTGCGTACTTATACGTTAGATCGTGATTGTCGCTCGCAATACACCGAATAAGATCTAAACACATTCGGTACTAACCTTAGTTTATGCTAATGTAATTGTTGGTGGTAAGCCATTTGCTTCCATTACATAGTCAAAATCACTGACATTTATTTTTTTAATTCATGGTGGTACTGCTGAGGGTAGTGTTAGTGTCGTCACTAGCCACTAGGGAGTTTTACAACATCAGCCATAGTTTCATTATTTTTTTTCTTTTCCTTTCATGGTTTCTACATTGTCCAAGATTCTTTGGGGGAAACCCTTCAATATTTTTCCTCCTTTACTATAGAAAACATTTACATATAAATGTAATTACATGGTCTACAATTAAGATAATTCAAGAATTTTTGTTCTTTTAGCAGGTTGTGTGCATCTAATTTGACCTTTATGATTTGTTTGTTCTCAATTAGTTTATGATTTGAAGAAAGGAAATAGTAGCTTCTTGATGTTTGTGCTAATCCTCTATAGCTACTATGGTGCACTGTGAAAAATTAGATATAGAGAAAAATTTCTCTATCTAAATATAATAGTCTTCACATTTGTCGCACCATGCCGTGGTAGAGGATAGAGGATCTATACATGCTTCACTTACTTTTCTAAATTTGCTGTGGACCACAAATTAATTTGTGTTATCATGCTTTTGGTTTGGGGTGCATCCAATTTATTCTAAACTTTGTATGAACGAAAAAGAAACATGTGAGGGATCATATGAAAGGAAAAATGGGAAAGGAACATAGAAGTGTGAAATGAACAAAGAAAAAAGTGTAAAATAATCACTACTTTCCTTGAAATGGTAATTGTCTAAGGAGATTGCTTATTGCTGAATGTTATTGGGGGCATAACACTGTTTTGTGGGCTTTCAGCCATTAGTTCACTGGTAACTTTGGATCATGTAAGTGGGGCCCAACTTTTTTCACTCATGTTTTTGGAAAACCGCAAAGGAGAGTTGAAAAAAAATTACTTTACTAAATTTTCACTTTTAATAAGTTAAATTCAATCTTGACTCTACAAAAACTGTATTTTATCTTAATGTGTACTTTTGAAGTGCTTTTGAGTGGGTTAAGTTGGGGCAGTTTAGTGTCTTGGTTAAAAGAAAATAGTGTGAGTGCATGGTTGGAGCATAACTGTTGAAAAAGATGGAAATGAGTAAACTTTCATACCTAGTGTTATCATTGGGACAAGAAATTCTGACTTTTCTTTTTCACAAAATTAAGACAATAAGTTATTGTAATGGTTTGTTATGCAACAATGATTTTATAATGTTATTCTGATACTATTTTTAAAATCAAACATTGAATAAAGCTTTTTGTTGTTTTTTCTTTCAATTTATTTATGATATTGTAGAATTGCAACAGCAAGGGTGTGCAAGTGTATTGAGTAGCAAACTTGGATACACTCACACAAATAAATAAAGATAAAATAATAAAATAATATATTTTAAAAATAATAAAATAATATATATTTGTGTATTTTTTTAATCTACTTATGACAATTATGTACAATATCTTTTCGGATATTAATTTTAAAGGTTTCGTTTAATGGTAAAAATACATATATTATATTTAAAGGTTTTGAATTTGATCTCTGTTAGTGTCTTTATAAATTTTTTGTGGGTAATTTTTTTGAATTTAAAAGTCTTTTATTTTGAACTGGATCATCTTCCTCTTGGAGATTAATTTTTCATAAACCTATTAAGAAGTTGTATTATTTACTTGTAACACATTAATATATACAAGTGTATTATGATAACCTTCTTATGTAATGGAGTCCCTCCCGGTGGAGCATGATTCTCTTTTATATCTCTGCAAGAAAAATTTATCATTTATAGAATTACTAATGAGATAGTTTCCACATAGATTTTTACTTATGAATGTAAACTAATTTCTATCTAGAGGTGCTCTCTAATCTTTGAGCTTTTTAAGCATTGGTGAGTTATATAAATATATAATATAGAAATTAGAAAAGGACTATAAAAAAATTAATTGGGGGCGGTTTACTTCCTTTATACTTATTTATGAGAAAATATATATATAATTTTAAATTTTAATTTAAGTGACAAATACCGATATTGTTAAATTAGATGTTTTGTACGAATTTAAATACATGATCTCGCAGTTATGTGTGAGTTTATGGTGATATTTACCTCTTCTACATACCAACAAAAAAAATATAAATCACTAAAATTATCTCTATTTAATATTATTATTCTAAAAATATCCCTTATTAATTCTTCTATTTTTTTTATGAGTGCACAGTCCTAATACAAATTTAATATAATAATTATTGTAATAATTTAGTGAAGAATTTTTTAGTAATTATAACTTATTTTTAACTATATAAAATTGAGATCGTTAAACTAACTTCTTAATGTGTCAAGATATATAATTTGATCATAAATAAAGAAGTAGATGGGAGGGTTAGGGATATGGTGTCCTTATTAATCGCTCAAATAAAAATGAATAATTATATATTTGAAAACTAAAATTTATGGCATGAAGATTCTCTAATCAACCTATAGGATTTAATATCTATTTTTGTACTACTAAATAAAAGTATTGAAATTAAACTACGAGTAGTATGTTGGCAACATTTGGATTCTCAATATGATAATGGGCCCTAATAGCTCATGACCTTCATCCACATTACAAGTATAAGAACGGGCTTTACCTTTAAAAAAACTGGACATAAGCTTACACGTTGAATTTGCTACTTTTTAGTTGAAATAAGTAGTGTTAATAATGCTGAAGGTTGAATACAACTGAATTCTTAGGATTGAATTTGAACGATTTTTTCTTATGACTGAATTTGAACAGAATTTCTGCTTAAATTGAAAGTGACTTTTGTCTTCTCGACATTTTTTTCTTCTAAAAATAATGCAAAAAAGATATTGTATAATTTATTCATATTATCACTGAATTTAAGAGGTGTGTATTGGTGTTAAAAATTTGTTTCAAGTTCAACATATATCCGATAAATACATTGGGTGAAACATAATATACTATGTAATAAAATGTAAGCATAATTTGGACAAAATAATTGATGTATTTGGATGAAATGTGAACAACAACAATTGACCACGAATATATCAAAGTCTTGGACCAGATCTAGAACTACCCTTAACAGTTTGTGTAGCCACATATCCTTTTTTTTTCTTCTTTTCATTGAGATTTGTATAACTAGTATTTATTATTGTAATTTGTAAGTCATGGCACATGAATAGTTCCACAAGATATTATATATTAAAATAGTGATAGTAAAATGTGTGTTAAACCAAAAAAATGTATTAGACCAAGTTGCAAGTATGTAGAATAATAACAAGGGTGAAAGAGCGTTTCTTAAATGTTTCACATAAGATTTTTTTTAGATGACAATATTTAAATGAAAGTGCACAATGTCTGATGAAGTATTGTAATAAAATGTAAAGTCTAGTTTAATATATTATAATATATAATACATTGTTGTGTAAACTTCTTTACAAAACCAACAATCTTTTTATTTGATAACTATAAATCATATAACAACTACAAGAATATTTTATATGTTGGGGCGTGAATTGGAACTTGGAATCCTCTACTTCTCCACAATCAGTGTATATAAATTTTAATGCTAAATTCTTTAAGAAAAAAAATATCAATAATTTCCTTTGACCACCAATAATTTTGCCTTTAGAAGTAATCAAGTCTCCACGATTCCACATCTCTCTAAGTAAACTTCTCATTGCCATTTTCGTGAAAAGAAAACATATTGATATTGAAGAATATTCAAAAGCATCTCTAGAAATTGACCTCAAATAACACAAAAAAAGGTTGCATAATTTACGCAAACACTCACAATTCCCAGAAGTCATGAAACTTTACAAAAAAAGGTATGAAAGCTTTAAGTATAAATTTGCTTAGCACCTAAGTACAAAAATGATAAAGATATCATTGAATCACACTTTCTTTGTCTCTTATTCTTGGGACTTTCTAAATAGTTGAAAAATTTAGAGGAAAGCATGGGTAAACGTAGCATGGCCAAAACCCTTGGTTCAAAATGAGCACTAAGCAAAACACAATAAACTTCTTGTGCTTCACCCTTTGATTCTCTATTTTATATTAGACTCTATGAAAATCCACATTCTCATTCTCATTCTCATTCTCCAAAGGCACACATGACCCCACGCTTGTGTGTGAATACTACTAGTATAATGACAGTCTTTGTTTGTTATTCACTAAGAATGTTTACACACCCATTAAATAATTAAATATTGTTATGGAATTTCGTGAAAACAAATATTGTCATGTAATTTTTCGTATCACAATGAGGTTGTGTTACTTTTATTTATTTTATATATTTTAAGAAATGAAAATAAATAAAAGAAAAAATAAAATAATTTTATTAAATTATTCTTATTAATTATTGACGTATTTTTTACTATCATAAATGTAAAGTGAAATATTATGTTTTGAATTAATACATGTAGTATTAGTTATAGCGTACAATTGAAAAATAGAGATTAATATTACATTGAAAATTAAAAAATAACATTTATTTTGAGACAATTTCTAGCTAAAGGGACAATCACTCTCAAACCAAAGAAGTAAATTATTAATTTTTATCATAATTAATATTCACTCTATCTCATAATGACTCTATCTCATAATGAGTGACTCATTTAAGCACTTCACACATATTGTAAATTGCATAAATAAAATAGAGAGAAACATTTTTTTTTTAAATTACTTTTATCAAATATTAACGTATTTCCTATTACCATAAATATAAGTTGAAAGATATTACTTAAAATTAAAAATAATGAAAATATTATTAATTAGAGAGAACAATTAAAAAATTAATAATACATTAAAAATTAAAAAATATCATTTACTTTGAAACAATATTTTTTATAAAGGATCATAAATCATTGATTGGGACGGAGGGAGTACTAAAAGTGGGTGTATAAATGTAAAAATAGTTATACGAAGGTATCAATAATCTTAATAATATGATTTTAAATAACCTACTATTCATTATCGAAGAACCTCTTACACTTAAAGTTCATTATTAGAACATATTTAGTTAGAAGACTACTTTATTTGTCCTGGTAGTACAACTCAATTTGATATTGTGGTTAGAACGATATTTATATGGAGATGATTATAACAAAATAGATATTTATATATATAAGTTTTTAGTGACAGTTAGAAGACTACTTTATTTGTCCTGATAGTACAACTCAATTTGATATTGTGGTTAGAACGATATTTATATGGAGATGACTATAACAAAATAGATATTTATATATATAAGTTTTTAGTGACAGTTAGAAGACTAATTTATTTGTCCTGGTAGTACAACTCAATTTGATATTGTGGTTAGAACGATATTTATATGGAGATGACTATAACAAAATAGATATTTATATATATATATATAAGTTTTTAGTGACAATATTTAAAGTTGTAAGTATAGATAACATATGTCCAAATAAATTATTTGTCGTTGGTATAGATGTTTTATACATTCGATAATATAAATTTGTCACTAATTGTTATTGTGACACACTTCAATTTGTAGGTACAATCATCAAAACTGAAGAAAAAAAATATTTTTTAAATGAGTCAAACTTTCAAATGTAAATCCCTAAATTGTTTTACTGAGCCAAAACTTCTCGCTCAAATCTTTTAGCTTCTCACCCCAATCTATTACCTTCTCGCATTCGTTTATCTATGGTTTCAGATCCATTATCAAATTTTCAGCTCACATAGATAAAGTAATTTTCAGCTTCTGTTGATATACATTCAAATTTTTCATCATTGTTTCAACAACAAATACATCTCAAGGTCCCTATAGATCCTTATACCATAGATGAAATATTGGAACATGTCTCTCCAACGCATAAATGGTTGGGAGTTCACATTATGTGTTAAATTGCTATGATCACACTATCATTATTCTAGTACGTAAACTACTTTAAACATGTCAGTCAATTATTTCATTAATTAATTTTTATATTTAATTTGCATGTTAACTTTGAAGATATCTTCCTTTTAAATCATTTACATAGGAAATTTCTAAAGTCATACAAGAGAATATAAAAAACAATGGTGTCTTGGGGTGGAATAAAGGAGGATAAGATACCTTAATTTAGTGAAGTTGATCAATTTTTGCATTGTTTCAAAGTAAGTGATTAAATTAATTTATGTAATTACTAATGTATAAAAACGCTTATGGACAAAAGTGCTTTGTATAAAAGTGTTGTAAACTCTATAAATGTTTTAAAATTTGATTTTTAAAAGCCTTTTACAGCGCTTATGGAAAAAAACGTTGTAAAATTATAAGTTCAATTCAAGTTATATATACTTGATAAATAAATAAATAAAAACATATTTAATATGTTCTCTCCCTTCGAACCTTATTACGAACCTTCCTCTCCTCTACTAAGTGATTGTTGTCTCAGGTACTATATTTATTAATTTGTTGTTGTATCTAAAACTGATAAATTGTTACCTGATAAATCGTATAAAATTTTAGATGATAAATCTGTTCTGTTTTGAAATCAGACTTGTATGCATGACCTTAGACCTTAGTTTCCATTTTCCATTATCTCTATGATGTTATAGATTGATAAATTTGTGTAACATTGTTCGATCTGTTTTATTTTGAAATTAGACTTGTATGCATATAGCTCATATAAAATAGACCGAAAATGGATGTCTGCCAATCGATTATCAAAAGAGTATGAAAATGGAGTGAAAGAGTTTGTTGAGTTTGTAGTGAAGAATGCAAAAGACCCAAATCGAATCATTTGTCTTTGTTTAAAATGTTGTTTTGGAAAACGCGTTAGAGCAGATGAATTGTAAAGACATTTAGTATGACATGAAATTGATCAAAGTTATACATATTGGACAAGACATAATGAAAAAAAAAACACTAATTTTGAAAATGATACTACATATGTTTCAAATTTTCTACCCCAATCTATTTCAGCTCCATTATCAACTCAATTCTCTAAAAATTACTTTATCTATGTCAGTGGAGTTTATTTCTATTCTTGTTGTAGACGTTTTGAGAATTTCATTCTCTAAAAAATATTAATCTAAAATAAAATATAATTAAAATTAATATATCTTATTAAGTATTATTTATATTTATATTTTTGTTCGAATGGAGGGAGTAATTGTCTTTTGAGGTTTCTTCAGCTAAAAAAACAAAGAGAACCATATTTATGAGGTGTAATAATTGGTGAAAGACATCTGGACTGAAAATCCAAATAAAATCTAACTTCATTAATTGGTTAGCATAATAGCTGGATCTCATCTATCTAATCTAACAGCCATGCATAATTATTACTTTTTGACTTTAGAATAACACTGCCCTGACATCATTCATAAATCATTCTATGCAACGCAATTATCTTTGTATCTCACTATTTTGTGTGCTGCAGGTTTTACTTCATTTTCAACATAACAGGATTATTATAGTGGATTCCTTCGTGTGGGTATTTAACTCATTTTCTTATTCTACACATCACTAATTGTATATATATAATAAATACATATTTATTCATTTTATATATATAAATAAAATAATTATAAATAAAAAGAAAAAATACTTTATTTTATCAAATTAGTGTGTTTGTGTTTTATACTATCATAAATATAAAATATAATAATAATTGAATGATATAATTAAAAAATAATTAAATAGTACGACAAATAATTTATTAAATAGAACTACTAATAATTTTATATTTTTGTATTTGAACAATATTATTTATTTATTTTAATATAATTTATTTGAATAAGACTCTTGAAAATATTGAAGGGCGAGAGAGTGTTTAAATTAATCTAATCAATTAACCCACTCAACTTAATCAATTAACATGACAACATATATAACAAATCCAACATTCTAGAATCACAAAAAAATATGTCTAAACAGTTAAACATCTAACAATTAGCATATAAGTCATAAAATCTAATAAAAGAAATTTTTTAGTGTTACAATACAATGATTAGTTTGGTCAAGCATATTTCCACCATTTCATAGAATTATAGATAAATGCTATGGTAGTCCACCTTCTCATGTGATTTATTATCGACTAATGCTTGAAAATTATATGAAATTTTAACAGCGATTAACGAAAATACTCTCATCTTTTGTAGTTAAAAAAATGACATAATTAATGTTAATTCGATAAATATAATAAAAAAATAAACATATTCCTTAAAACTCAATTTACTAAATTTTGAATATTGTTCATAATAAATCACATTCACCTTACACAATATTTTTCTCTACACTTTCTTCACTCATTATTTCGTTTATCAATTATTCCCTTCTCTCTTACTTTTTATTTATTTTCAATATTATTTTCTAAAATATTAATGAGAGATAAATAATGGATAATATATAAAAAGAAAGAGAGAGAATTTGCGGTATCTCAAATCTAACGTCCTAATTAATCTTGATGGTTTAGCAATGTAAAAAAAAAAGAAAAAAAACATTGGTAGTATAACTATGATGTGCATGAATTAATTTACGGGTCTGGCATCAGGTGTTTTTCACCTAAGGTTATTTGTATGTAGTTGCACAAATACCTAATAACTAAAGAAAAAGATTTGTATCAATCATGAATTGTAGCAATGCATGAATGACAATGGTAAATGGTAATTGCAGTCAAACAATCTTTTCCTTGACGACACCCTTACGCCTCCCTTCACCTCATCGCATCGCATCACTTTATTATTTATTTCATTCATTACTAAGCACTTTCTTTTCTTCTTTACTTTTTTTTTTTTTTTACTGTTTGCTCATACCAACAAATTAACCTTCCTCATTTTCACTGTTCATTTCTCTTCTTCCCATCACAATGCGTAGATTTCTAATATTTTGGAAAATAGTGTCAAAAAAGTTAAATAAAAAATTGGTTCGTCATAAGTCAATATTTATTTGTTCATCTTTTTTAGAATTTGTTTATCTTGAATATTGTATTCCCTCGTGTCCTATGTATAAAAAGATATTTCAATTACATTTAAAAAAATTTTGAATTAAAATTTAATAAATAAAAGTTTATGTATCTAATTTACATACGTTAATTTTTATTGATCAAATTTTAAATTAAATGTCTTTTATAACAAAAATTAGAATGAGTATGATTTAAAATTAAATTGAAAATATTATATTTCTTCTATTACTATTTTAATTATTGTTTGTTTTCAATTTATTTATTGGAAAAAATATAAATATGGTCATTTAAGTTTAACTTAATTTTTACTTAAGTCTTTTAAGTTTTTTTTTTTATTTCAATCAATTTAGTCCTTTAAATTACATTATATTTACATCGTTAATTTTTTATTTCGCTTTCAACAAAGATTAGTGCAATTTAAAGTATTCAATCATTAGAAATTTTATTAAATAACGCAACAGTATATTTTTTATATTAATTAATTAGAAACACATTCCTCAAACTTTATAAATGGTATGTATTTCTTGTTATTCTCTACGACCATTTATACATATATACAGCCATAATAAATGTCTATCCACATAATCAATATCATTAACTTACTCAAATTGCAAAATAATTTGCAAAATCACTTTAATGTTTCGATTAGATTTTAACATTTCATGATATTAATTTGAAAAACTTAAAGACTAATGATGTAAATTAAATGTAAATTAAAGAACCAAATAGTAAAAAAAGAAACTTAAATAACTTAAACAGAAATTGAACTTAATTTAATGACTAAAAATGTATTTATACCTTATTTGATCTATTTTCTAAAATATCAAGATTAAATTAACTATTTTTTATACACCTTAACGAAAAATAAGCAAATTAAATTAATATTTTTTGGAATGAAATATAATCAGAACTTAACAACTTTTTTCTTATTTAATGGTAATTTCACTAAAATGTCCTCGTTTAATTAGACTTTTCATATTTTTAATAGTCTATTTTATTAATCAAAAAGGATAATTTAGACAATAAATTTATTTTTATTGAAAATTTATATATTAAATCTAATCAATTATCTAACTTAATATGAATAATTTTATTAATTTTTATATTCATTCTAGAAAATATCAATTATACTTCTGTTTTTTCTCGTACATAACTATACATTTACTTTATCTTTATTTGAATATTAATAATGAGAGAAGGAAGGAAATCTAATCAATTATCTAACTTAATATGAATACTTTTATTAATCTTTATTTATAATTAATTTTAGAAAATATCAATTATACTTCTATTTTTTCTCGTACATAATCATATATTTACTTTATCTTTATTTGAATATTAATTATGTAAAGAATTTTTTAAAGAGAAGGAAGAAAAGAAAACTAACCTTCTAGTCATCCCATGGCTTAAGCAAGTAACACACTACCTGAGTATTGAGTTGGGAGGACATTGAAGAAAGGTGACATGACCATTGAGCACAGAAGTTCCTTTCTTAACCAAAATATCAATACAACAATTCTTTTTTACGAGGGTGTGAGTAGGGACGGAGTCAACAATTTAATTTAAGGGGAACAAAAATATGAAACCACTATTTAATAAGATTAAATCGAATTTTTATGTAGATGACAAGTATAAAAATATTTTTGTTATAAAAAAATATGTCAATAATATAATATAACTATACATAAATTAATACTTTGACCTAAAAGAAGTATAAAAAGTTTAGAAATTAGGGGTAATAAATTTTTATAAAGCCTCTATTTTATCTTTTTATGTAGGTTTTCATTTGTGAGGCAAAGATAACTCACTTGGTGAGCTATGAGACATTGAACGAATTTTAAGCAAAAGGATTTGAGTTCAGTCTAAAATATTAACATAGATGTAATTAATTACTAATATTTACTTATAAAAAATATAACTTTTCATTTATTTAGTACATATTTTTATTTTATATTGTTTTTCAATTTTTTTTTATCTATTGATGAGATAATGTAATTACTACCATAAACTTATATATAATTGTAAAATTTCAAATTTGAACCACATAAATGATATTGAATCTAACAATAAAAATATTTGTTTTTCAATTTTTATTTATAGGTAAATTAATAAAGTTAAAAAGTTGGGGTGACTATGACATCTATGGGTCACCTCTTGAATACACCCTCAATGTAAGTGAAAAAGATAAAAATATTAATTTTGAATTTTTCATGTTTAGAATTTAACACGACCAAATTATATTGATGATTTCACCATTAAAATTTATTAGTCTCACTTATATGTCTTTTAAGTTGTAGATCTCAATGAATTTAAATAATGAAATCACCAATATAATTCATTCATGTTGAATTTCAACATAAAATAATCTATATCATAAAATATAAAGATTTTATATTAAGATGTGACATTCTATTTATGATTTTATTATTTTCACAATGTTATATTAGGTTCCAAAAATATAATCTCAGTATCTATCTATACTATAAACAATTGAGACTTATTTCGTCAAGAATAAATTTCAAATAAATACTTCTACTTGTACCACATACCTCCTCACAATATCTCATTTAACACTCTTGCAAAAATAAATAAATAACAAAGATATACTATATTAAGGAAACAATGAAAAAGACAATTCATTAGCCAATCAACCAATAGTAAAAAGAATAAATTAATAAAAAGATTTTAACGAAGGGGGAATTTTTTTATAAAATCGTTTGTAGTCAATGGACACTGGTAAAAAGGAAATATTAAACAATCATATTACCACGGATTGGAGAAAAAAAACGATAGCCCAATAATCTAATTACTCAATTTCAGTAAATTTTGTTGTATATAAATAGAATTGTATATAGCATGTCATATCAAACCTTAATCCCAATTTTGTAGCTCTGTCTGTATTAGCAATTCCCAAAAAAATTTGTCACAAAATCCCAACAAAATTTGATGATATTTTTATGTTAATATTTTGAACGAAATTTCAAACATTTTGATTAGTTGTTCATTTGTAGTTTATAAGAGACATTAACAACAACAAATTTATCTTCTCTATGAAGATGGTTTTGATGGATAAAAAAGTTAGATTATATTTATTGTATTTGGTTATGTTCTATATCAATTCTAAGGGAAGTATTATATACTTTATTTATTTATTTATAGAATATTGCTAATAATTGTTTCACTTAACAATTTTCAATTGTTAAAAACGACATTGTTATTTTAAAATATTTTTTTTAATTAATAATTTTTTGTTTGCTCATTTATCTTCTTTATATACATAATTTTTCATTTAAAGATAGATGGAGAAATCGGAAAAAAAAATTATATTATTTTAATATTTTTAACGTTTTAAAAGACTATTTTTTACTAATGTGTTTTTATTACTACAAACGAATGTGTAACGAGTGCAATAAGTTAAACTTGCAATTGAATTCGCAAAGACACGTGTCATAGAGAGATGAAAATGATTTTTATTAGAGGTTTCATTTAATATATATTAGTGTATTTTTAATTTTTTTAAATGTTATTATACAATGGAAAATGTTTTATAATTATTATTTTTTTCAAAAACATGAGACTTATTTTTTTAGTCAAATAACAATACGACTTATTTTTTAAACTATTTTTCTTCGCTGATTTTCCTACAAATTATACATATCTTCTCCATGGTTTAACAATTAATGTTTTCAAAATATTTTATTTGCTTTACTTCTACTGTATTATCAATACTATATAAAAACATGTAAAAAAATTGCAATCTAAAGAATAAAAAGAGTGTTTTGTTGAATAACAAGATATTTGGGGACATTATCTTTTGCAGAGACTAAATCTTTCCTTTTAAATAATTGACAAAAAATTTGTTCTTTTAACTATCGTTATATCTAATATGTTTTTATAATAATTTGTAGATTCTATTTCAAATTTAGAAAATTATAAATTCTATAAATATGCTACTATATATTAGCTAATTTAAGAAATTTGTTTAATAAAACGTAATCAAATATATCAATTTTTTGTATTAATTAATATAATAAAAACATAAATAATGGAAAATTCGAAAATGCCAAAAAATTATCTAAAACTAAAAATATGTTACACATAATTAATAAAAATAATAATAGCAAAATTATATTCCAAATTTAGATAATATACTCTACATGCCAAAATATGAGGCATATACATTGGTATGAATTTGGCTAGACAACAAGGTTTCATTCATCTCATTGTTGATAGCGACTCAAAAGTGTTATTTGACTTGATAACACGGAATTGCAACTCCAACGAGATCTATTGAATTTGGATTGGCAAAAATGAATTATTTAGAACTTCATAAACTCTTATTGAGTGACTTATTTAGAACCTACATGCTAAGAAACGTTCTTTAAATTTCTTTAAGCCTTTACCCTCTTTTATGTAAAAAGAAATGTTAAAAATAGATATACAATTTGTTTTTGCACTAATTATATCATTTAAATCCAAGTCAACATAATTTTTTTCTCATTATATCTAACAAAGTAATATTTAAATATCATAAGAAAATAAATTCTAAACTTATAATCAAAAGATTCCAAGCAAATTAGATAAAAAAAATATATTATTATATATGTTTGTACCTACCTTGATCATAAAAATCTAATTAAATTTGATTAAATGTTATATATTTATTTATATTGTAGACTTGTGTAGGGTTTTATATAGATCAAACCAATATAAACAATTTGGTCAAGTCAACTAGGATCAATATAATGAAAAAGTTTCTATCGAGTAAATAGGTATGAGTGAACAATCTTAGTTTTACAAAATAGTTCTTAAATTGAGTAGTGGGTAAAACAAGACCCAGCCTATTTTATTTGTGTGCTTTAGGAGGTCGATTGACAAAAATACAATCATGTAAAGAATTTTGTTTTCTTCCTTTAGGAGGTGGCATCTTAGAGATGCAACCATCTAGACATATATACTTTTTCTTTAACAAATGAAAAATATATTAAATTAATAAATAAATTATAATAAAAATAATTAAATTATATTAATAAATCCAACAAAATACATTAAATGGATAAAATACATCAATTTTTAATTAATCATGTCCATCTAAATGCCTCAGTCTCACATCTAAAAGGTTATCGAACTCGTCTAGCTCTTTAAACGACTTGAGGTTATTTTGATTGATCCTCATTTTGATCATTTTTCTCTTCATCGTTCCCAATTATTGAAAGTGTATGAAACTCAAATCCTTAATAATTTGTGTGGATTAAAGCTACTATTACCTGTCTTCATATAATATTGAGTCACGTGGTTATACATGGAATCAAAAACAACATAAGCTGACTCAAGAGTTGTACAATGAGTTCCAAATAAATTATAGAAAATCTCGTGTTTCTATCGAGTAATCAGATGTATGTATTTCTGGTATTGATATAACGTAATACTGAGTCGACACTTTTACATGTGTATTTACATATGGTGGTGGTGGTGGAGGACCATAATATAGAATGTATGGTTCGATATACTAGTGATGTGATGATGAAGACGATTTTGCTCTTTGGTGCATGATTTGTTCTTGTGAGGTTGATTGGAGGATTGAGTGGATACGAGGATATGTTGGTGTGGATCATGCAAATATTGTTCTACATAAATAAATAATTTGGTGTGTTGTCTAAATTAATTCATATATTATGTGTTGTGGTTAATTAAAATTTGATATATTTTTCACTCCTTTTAATATACATTTTGAATTGATTTATATAATTTAATTTTTTATTATAATTTATATATTCATTTAATATATTTTTCATTTTTTAAACAAAAATATATATGTTTAGATGATTGCATTATTCATAATGTGATTTCTTAAAAGAGAAAAAAAAATATCATTGATGATTCTATTTCCACCCATCAACCTTTTAAAGATAAAAAATATAACATATTAATTTCAAATAAGGTATTTTCTAATTTTTTTCTTAAAGACGGGATATATGGGAAAAAACAAAAGCATTAGAGGGAACAGTACTGAGAAAGATCTAAATCTTTCAACTCCCATCGATAGCATTTCACTGTAGCTTTTTTCTTTGACAAAAAAATAAAAATAAGGCCTACCCTAGAATACTTTAAACCTTATAAAAGGTGTATCCCTACGTACAACAGAGCCAGCCTAGAAAAGACAAACATGTAAATATGAGGGATTACGGTCTTATCGATATTGACAGCAAAATCTACATCTACATTTCTTAAATAAAATACAACTATTCAATTATTATTTAAAAATATTTTTATTTTTTAAAGTATAATCACTATATGCAAAACATTTAAAAAATTACTTTTATTGTGAATCATACATGCATAATAAATGCTATCAATATATTTTTAATACATATTTATATATAAATGAAAATTATCATATACAACAAGATTATTTTTTTATAAATAAATTATATTAAAGAGAATATAAAAAATATTGAAATTTTACAACAACATCCTTAATTACCACTTAAGCAAATAATTAAAGGATTTATCTATAACATAATATGACCAAGTAGATAAACACCCTATTATGTAGTTGCAAAAATGGGTGCTTATAAAAATAAGTGTTTTCATAGATACATTATTTGATCACTTTTTCACGTATCACATTGATTAATTATATTAAAATAAATAAATATTAAAATATAATAATAAAATTTTAATATTCATTAAAATTTCAAATAACTTTAAAATATCACATAATTTTATTAAAAAATAAATAAATGTTAAAAAGAAACCGTTGTTAGTACATCCTCATCACCTAAAATACTATTTTTAGTTGATTAATAAATTGAAACTCTTAACATGTAGTAATATCTTAATCTTAATTGCGATGATTATTTCTTGAACTGAAAATGTTGTATATATATAAACCACCTTTAGCTCTAAGGACACAACGCAACCACGATCTTTTTTCATTGAAGAAAACAAAAACACACTCACAACACAACCCACCACAATGAACATTGAAATCTTCTCAACCACCACGACCTTAAATCTTTCAAACCACAACCAAACAACTCTCGAAGGAATAGCCGCGGTTGTCGGAGAACACGTCCTCTATGGACCCCACCACACAACCAAAACGACACCATCCATCTCCGTTTCAAACAAAACACAAACAACAAAAAACAACAACAACACAATCTCAACAAACAAAGCCTACAGAGGTGTGAGAAAGAGACCATGGGGAAGATGGTCAGCGGAAATACGCGACCGAATCGGTCGGTGCCGTCACTGGCTAGGAACATTCGACACTGCTGAAGAAGCAGCGCGTGCTTACGACGCAGCAGCTAGGCGATTGAGAGGTTCTAAAGCTCGAACTAATTTTAAGATTCCGTCTGTTTTTCCTGTACCGTTATCACCAACTTCAGCATCATCTTCATCTTCTTCGGATAGTGTTGTTAAGAACAAAAATAAATTTAACGGTGGTAGGAAATGTTGTGTTGTTACTTCTGTGGAACAATTGTTCAGTGTTGTTCCTCAAGTTCCAAGAGAGAGAGATAATAATGGGAATGTTGGGTTTGGTGGTAGAAGTTGTACTGGAATGGTTATGTAACTTCAATAGTATTTTCTTCGGACTTAAGTGTTTGTTTGGTTCTGCGATGAGATTATCAATATTATAGTGAATTGATGTGATTTTATAGAAGCTACATTAGATGGTATCACGGTGAATTTGTTGACAAATACACCGTGATACTTACATAAAAACTTTCTATAAAATCACGTTGATTTATTGTGATTTTGTCAATTTTATTGGAAAATCAGACTTTTTTACATATAATTAGAAGTAGGAAGCTCTTTTTTTTTTGGGAGATTTATTTTTAGTTTAAGGTGGTGTTATTTATTATGGGTGTTAATTTGGGTATGAAGTAATATCTGAATTAATGTTGATGTCTATATATATATATATGTACTTTAATGAATGAAAGAAGGGCTTAATTTCTTTAATGAGGAGCATATTATATAGTGAAGTTTTTGTTGTTGTTAGTTTGTTTAGAGGAAGAAGATTTGTTAATGGTTGGATCAAACCTCTTGAATCTACTTTCACATATTACATTTGTTCTAGTAGAATTATGGTCGGGCTTTGTTATGGAAAACTATTCTTGAGAGATAAAATTTATTTTAAAATAGTCAATTTAAGTTTTTCACTAGAAATTAGTCATTGATAAAATTGATAAATATATACTTTTTAATCTCTTTAGTAATACTTTTTCAATATTTCTACTATTAACAATGGGCTATTCCTTCCTCTCTTATGGAATTAGAAACAACATAGCTTTGAGAAATGATTTTTTGATATTAAAATTTGGATGTTGAATACAATCTTCTTTGATTTATGTGTATTTTTTAATAATTAGGAGAGATTTAAAGTAGTAGGTGTTATTTGATCTTCAAAATTAACTGAATCTAATTTAACAATATTTATCTATAAAAAGTGTCAAAAATTAATTAGTATAATCTAATTTAATAACATTTTTCTATAAAAATGTCGCATGTATTGGTGGTATTATTATATTTAAATAACATAATTTCTTAGTAGTATATACAAAGAAGGAGAATGTATGTTGGCATAAAGACTAAAGTTACTATAGCAACCTTATTTGTGCTATTTGTCAAATTAGATTCTCAATCAACTTTTATTATTATTATTATTCATGAGTAATGCTCTATACCACCTTGCATCTTGCTGTATCACTTTGTATTGGGTTATCTAATTATCTTGTATCTAATTTTTGGCACCTATGATTATCAATCTTAGTTCATTAACTCCAATAAGCTCTAATTATTAGTATTTTTTTATGTAAAGGAAAATAAATTACTGAAATAGAATGCCACAAACAACACATTTTACAACATCCATCCGCTAAAATAAGACTTAGAAAAAAGAAAATGATCAATCATGATTATCAAATCAAAAGATTAAATATTGTGATCCTTAAAAAAAAAGAAAATGATCAACCATGATTATCTAATCAAAAAATTAAATATTGTGATTCAAATTAATTAAATAATATGTACATCTATTAGATTCCCTAAACACACGAAAAATTGAAGTTCTCTAATCGGAAAGTGGAGCAAACAGGGAACCTCTTGAATAAGAGATTGAATATGAAAATTTGATGAAGATCCCAACCTATCCATGGTAACCACCACCACCGAGTCCTACTCAAAAAATATAAAAATGGAGATTTTGGAATCTCACTAACTTGATACCAGTATAATCAGAATAAAAGACAGTGGGATTTATGTTGAAGCTTAATCTTGTCTACCACTTGAGCTTAATTAAGAATGCCAATTGGATTTAGTCTTGTCCAGCGAACGTAGTTCGGTCGGTGAACTAAACGACGTTGAAAAAATTTTATGCAGAAAGGTCCGTGTTTTATTCTAAAAAACAAACATATTCTATTTCTGAAAATATTTCTATTTTACTTTTTTAAATTTTTTGTCAATTTGTTAATAAAGATGTCCTATACTTTTAAAATAAACTAATGTCTAGTGTTCTAGAAATATTCTATAATATCATTTTATTACTATTCCTGCAAGATGTACCACTACAAGAAAATTAGCATTTTGGGCGTCTAAAATAAATTATTTTAAATTAGAAACATCAATTTAAATTCATTTAAAAAAATAAAAAAATGTAAACAACTAATTGTATAAAAAAATTCAAATAGAAAAATTATTAACAAATTATATATACAAATAGTAGATAAAATAATATAGAGAGATAGGGGAGAAACAATAGAGGAAATGTAAAGAAAAAGTATAGAAAGAAATGAAGGGAGAAAATGCAAAGTGATAATTTTTAGAGAGAATGTAGAAAAAAATTATAGAGAAGATAAAGTGAGACATATAAAAAAATGATAAAAATGAATTGTGATATATAAAAAATAAAAAGGAAATTTGCAATGGCACAAGCGGCCACAAATTAGAGGTGACACAAGCCCTCACAAATTGCTTTATAACCAAATGTGTGATTGCCTAAACTCTAAAAAAAAAAAATATATATTTTGTCACTGAGAAAACCTCTCGCAAAGTTTTTGAGAGTATTTTCGATCATTAATAACAACACATTTCCATTTTATAAATTGCGAGTGCATTCTTTTTTGCTCGTAAATTGTGAAGGTTTTTTTTTTCCTGTCACTAATTTTTAAAACTTTACCACAAATAAGTGTTTTATTTCTAGTAATTTGTTGGTCTATCAAGTGTATATCTTGTTTGATTCATAAAAGCTTAAAAAAAAAGTTAAATAAATTTTTGGTTTCTATAAAATTTAAAATTTTGTTTGTAGTCCTTGTAAAATAATCAGTTTTTAGTTCATATAAAATTATTCTGTAAATAGTTTTAAAACAATCTTGTGAATTAGTAAAAATAGAAATAACAAAAATGCATTAAGTCAATATTCTAAATTTTATACAGTAATTTTTAATATTGTTCTAAACATTATAACATAAATTCGTTCAGAATTATACTTTGATATTTTGGTATGGACTAAATATGCGTATGATAATTTTATAAGGATTAAAAAATGTGTTTATAAGAAATAAAAATGAAAATTTAAAATTTTATAGAGACTAAAAATTTATTTAACTCTTAAAAAAATTATATTTTCATTCTCAAAAGAATTATATTTTCTTCCATTAAAAATTGTTTTTTTGTATATTTGTTAATTTATATTATAATTTAAGTTGAAATATGATTTAAGTTTTTTATTTTAGATTCAATGTTTACAAGTTTAAAAATTATTACTTTTAGCCTATGACACCATAAATGATGTAATAAAATCTTGCCACTTAATTTAATTATAAATTAAAAACAGCGGTTTATAAATTTGCAAAAACGTTATAAACAAAAACTTATCAGGATTAATATAAAAAAACACTAATTGAATAAATTAAAATTATTTAAACCTATAATTTATTGGTAGAGATTTTTAAAATTGTATTTTCTTTCTAATTCCATCATCATACTGATTGATTAGATGAGATCTTTGGTAGAGATTTTTAAAATGAGTCACTGCTATTTTGTCGCATATAAAATTGTACATTACTGTGACTTCTATTCCTGGACTTGAATTTTGACAGTGCCAGTGGCAGTTGCAGTATGACAAAAACTTCTCAAGGTCATATCAAAGGAAGATTATTAGTTTTCGACAGGCACTCAGGTAGTTTAAAGGGAGATGAAGGTCACTGTAACGAAATTAGTACTTGGATAATAGATAAAAAAAAAAAGCAATTAATTTTATATTTATTACTAAATTAACAAATTAGGATTTTATACAATAAATTTATGGTTAATAACAATAAATTTTTTAAACTCATAAAAATAATACTACTGAACTGTTATTACTAAGTGAGGTTAAAATGAAGATTTTTCAATAATTCAATTTAATGTTAGTTTAAGTATAATTTTGATATCTTTATTTTCACTCTGTCAACACATTGGTCTTCTTATTTAAAATTTGATAGTTTTGATTTATTGATTGATTTATTCGATTTTTTAGTTAAAAAATGGTAATGTGATATAATTAAAGTAACATGACATACAATCTCATACTGTAGAACCATATAAATAATTAATTATTTATATGTTATTAATTAAATTACAAAAAAGACGAATAATTTTAGAATTTCAAATTGATATTTTTTGATGATTTTACTGCAATTTCTTGTATATTAATCATTTAATATCATCTATGTCATTTAACATATGTCAAATCACTATTTTTTAGTTAAAAAATCATAAAAAGAGTTCATATTGTATAAAAAAAGAAGAGAAGGGAGAAATTTACAATGAGGGTGCGTTGATAAAAAAATATTAAGAATAATGCTAACAACACATCCAATAGTGTGTTGTTAGCACTCCTCAAATATAAATTCATATTTGGTTGTGGTTTAGTGGAAGAAGGAGAAGTGTAAACCTATTTATTCGAATTGGTGGCAAAACCTCATAGTTTGTACGCATAGCCGTCTTAAATATTTTGAAGACCCCGTTTTAATTTATTCAAATTGAGATCATTCATTGGTGAGATCATGTGCACTTGAGTTGGATGCATAAGGTCATCATTGGTGATGCTTGTACGTGGTGCCTCTAAGGTATATATTGTAAGAGTTGGAGTACTATCTATACTCCAATTAATAATAGGGATTAATTAATTGTGACTCAATAGTTAAAATATCTTTTAATGACTCTTAATTCTTCAAATAATTTTTTTTTCATCAAAGTCATAATAGTTAAAACATTTTAACCAAGTAATTGAACACAAGTGGATAATGAGTTTCAGTTAATGACGAATTGTTCGAGAAAATTTGAGTTCGAATTGTTGTTGGAACCATTATTGGCATGATTTACTTACCTCTCAACCAAACTCTGGATTACTATAGCTTAAATCCCTTGAAAACGAGATGATTAAAACCAAAAAAATTAAGATGTTTTAGTCATTTTACATAAATTTTAAGATCAAAATCCAAAAATGCCTTCATATGTGATATACTTTATCTTTTTGCCAACGAATATTTAATGTAAATGGATGGTACCCTAGTTAAAAATAGATAAGACCTTAAGCCTCATTCAACATATGTGATATTACTGCTTACATGCTATTTTAATTGAGCCATAATAAAAATTCTCTTCAACATACCAATGATTTGGAGTCCTGCAAAGAAGTTGGTAAATAAGTATGTCGTTAAAAGCATTGCTGCTCCAAACAAGGTCGATATTGAACGCGTAGAAAAAGACATCTAGGATAATAGTACTTATCGTGTTGTTAACTCTCCTTTTATTGATCATATCTCCAATGTTGATCTATGAGGAACCACTATTATTCAAGAAGTTTCGGCTTTTGATAATAAAAAATTGATGAAAATCGTGAACAAACTTCTGACTCTGACTTAGTTGAGGAATATGAGGTACAACCCACACATGGTCTTAATATAATTCATGAGATCTTTGGTTCTAAGTTATCTAATTTAACAAACATAAATCATCTACAAGAATATCATCAATATCCAAATATGAGAATTGTTGGTTCTTGGAGTGATGTAGTGTTAGAGGAGAATAATATTCAAAACTTTCAGATCTCTTATGATTTGAAAGTCAACACAAAGACTATGATGCCGAGTATGACATATCCAAATGTTATTCATATTGATGATAATTTACATTCCATGATTGCTCAAAATTTAGAGATATTGTAGGATTTTTTTATAATAGAAATGTTAGCGAAACAAATTATAGAGATGATGTGAAAGCAACACATTACTCTATGGCCAGTGAAAAGTCTTTTACTAGTGTGATTTCTAAGACAAAGAAAAAGAATATGCAAAAAGACATTATAATATATGAATTTTCATTATTTGAGATGTTTTTTTCTTTTCTATTTTATGTTTTGATACCTTCCAAAACTAAAATAAGTTTTTATTTTCAACTTTGAATTTCTTATCTGAGATATAAGTAAATTTTTAGTTTTTATTTTTAAATTTGAAAAAATAATTATTAACTTATAAATATTGACAATTAAAACTGAAAAAATATAATAGAGTTCGAAAAATTTATTTAATGGTCTAAGGAAAATATTTAAAATAAATAAATAAATTGATTATTACTTAAAGTGATAGTTGGCATTAGTGGGATGGTGGTCAATAATGGTCAAAGTGGTGATCACAGGAATGGTTAGCGGTGGTCAAAGTGGAAGAAAGTCGTGGGTAGAGTAGTGGTTAACGGGACCACATTGGTGGTCGGTGGAGGTAAAATCGGTATATGTCAGTGGTTAGAGTGGTGGTCTGATAAGTTAGAATTTAGTTGTCTTTATTGTTTTGTTTGATAGTTTAATATGATGTTTTTAATCTGGTTTTAGTTCTATTTCATTACCCTTTTGTTTTGATTATTAGAAGAAATGAAGGAATACATGAAGATTTTTGGTGCAAAGCAGCAGAGATAAAAGATCCGAAGTGAAGTGGTACAGTCATAGTCCATTCTGATCAAGAAGATGAATGAAAAGTGGCTTCCAACAAAAATTATGGCCTGTCTGTAATATTCATTAATGTCGTAATGGTTGGGCGAGAAAAAAGTGACTATTTTCCATTCCAAAATAACATATATTATTGCCTAGCCTTAATGGTCATTTCAGTCGTAATCTCCTCAACTTCTACCGCTGATATGTTTTTCTTATGTGAAATCGATAGTTTTTTTGTAATCAAACCCCATGAAGGCACCTAGGGTTATTAAAAGGCACGGCATACTCAGTTGAAGACGAATTTCTACTCAGAGACTCTTTGTTACTCTTGCCTTTGATTTCGTTATTCTCTTAGCAAATTTTTAGTTTTAATAATATTCAGTTTTCCAATTTTATTTTTTTATTTTATATTTTCAATGTTTTTATATTTCTGCTTTGATTCTACTATGATTGTGTTAGTAGATCTCCCTTATTTTGGGATTGTAGGGTTTCCAATGATGGATCTCTAACAATTTATAATTGTTTCTTTTTGTCATGGATGTTGGTTTTTCAATCCAATCTTAGTAAGAATTATGATTTTACTTAGATATCAAATGAAGTACTGAAAAATGGAATTTGATATATAACCCACAAGAATGGACAAGATAATTAAATCATGAAAATATATTTGGTTCTCTTGTAATCATGAACGATAGCTTCTCTTAATGAATTTTGCTAATATCTCAATCATGAAAATAGGTTGGGTATTAGTTTAAAATATATTTTTCTGTTTGAAAGAAGACATTAGTTTTTCATCTAATTTTTAAGTGTTTAATGTCCATAACTTAGTGAAGATTGATTTTATTGTGCATATCATTGTGAAAAACTACAATATCAAGGTTTTATTCTTATAGCAAATTTTAACAGAAAAAATATTCATCAACGGTTATAGTTTTAGCTAATCATCATAGTAAAGAAAGATTGATACTCATAATAAAATTCTTGTTTGAACGATAATTTTTACCATACGATAATAACATACACTTGCGGGTTTATTATGGTCGGCAATGGTCAGAGTGGTGATTGACGATGGTCAGATTGGCATCGAAAACAATTTATAAGTGGTGGTTGATTGTGGTCAGATTGATGGTTGGTGGTGGTCAACGGGGTGATTAGTGGATTGGTGATTGATGTCCATTGATGTTAATGTATTAGAGTTAAAATAAAAACAAAGAGAGCTTATAATTGAGAGGATACATGGTTTTAAATGTTATGATATGTTTTAGAGTTGAGTTTAAAGGAGAAGAGAGGAGAAGACTTATTTTTCTTTTTCAAATTAAAAAAGCTATAAAATATTTCTTAATATAAATTAAGTGGAATTGAGATGATATATTGTCATTTAATATATTATTCTTTCAATTTTTATTTAAATTTCGAATTTATAGCTAAACATTAGGCAAAATCTGTTTTCAATATATATTTTTTTAAGTATACTTTTTATTTATTTGAGTAAAAAAATAACTATATTTTTATTTGTAAAGTTTTTTATTGGTGCCCAAATAAATAGGTCTCTTTGCAATCACACACTCCAAACATATTCAAAGTTGTCACTGGATTTGGGTTTATATCTAAAAACAGTCAACAAGCACCGGGCCTAAGGTTTTGTCTGTACGAGCCCTGTTAACTTTCTGAAAGCTTTGCTTTTTGCACCCGATTATTTCTCATACACACGCTCCTGATAATTTTTTATTTATTTTTTATCATACCTCTATCCCAATTTTAGTACTCATGCATCATCATGCGGTTGATTCATTGCATTTATTATCTCTTTTCTTTCTTTTGTCTTCATGTTTTGTTCAAAGCAAAAAATAATATTTGAATTTGAAATCATGAGATTCAACCTCACTCTCTCTCAAATGAAAAGTATAATCTTAATCAAATGAAAATTATAATCATAATTCTAATACATGCTATAACATAATATGTTTATCAAATTCAAGTGAAACATGTGAATTTTGATTAATCATATGTTTGCTTGCTAAAGAATAAGTCTTGCATTTGCATGCTTTGTAGTACACTATCTCCTTTCAATTGCTGGAAATGTTTAATTGGTCAAAACATCATATAACTATAAGGGAATTTCAATTATATGAAAGAGAATTAAATTTGAGGAAAATCAAATTTCTCGTCACTTTTTTTTATTATATAGAAGAGAATGAGATTCTAGTAATTCAAAGTTTGATAAATAGTTAAGCAAAATCTAATTAAATTTTTTTCTAATTACGATTCGAATTTAGTTTTCTAAAACAATATGTTCTTAAGTGAAACTCGTTAACTTTTTGAACTTGGTTCTCTAAAACAATATATTTTAATTAATTCATTGTGATTTTAATAAAATATTTTATTAAATACTTGAAAAAATACAAAGAACTTGGATTTGTAAATATTATTTGATCTGATATAATTCACATAAAAAATACTATGATAAATCTGTATAATTATAATATATACACTTTATAAACATTAAATCTATCCATGAATCTTTTAAGATTTATTATTTATATTGTCGATCAAATAACCGACTAACTTAATAGAAATATTTAATAATATACCAGAAATTATTTTTAAGAAAAACTTAAACCATTCTCTAATAATTAGTTATGGTACAAACATTTTGAAACTTATGTAAAATAAAATAATTATCACAATTTCTATAATAAAACTATTTTCGAAGAATTAAAAATCATCGTAGATATTTTAA
>JBBPBO010000005.1:81709643-81758035 GCA_037974295.1 Cicer cuneatum
AATTATTGGAGACTTTAACACGATAAATATCATTTTTTTAAAAAAATTATATTTCAATAATAATTTTTGTGAATAACTTCTCATTATCCGAAAATAGTTGTAGAAAATAAATAAAAATATTTAAAATCATATTTTAAGATAAATTGTTTAAATCAATTTTATTCATTTGAAGCTTTATTTTTATTTATTTATTTTAAATGTTGCCATAAAAAGAAATAATTATTTTTAAAAAGTTTTTAAACAAATATTAAATTATTTAATAATATTTAATTGTTTATAAAATTAAGATTTAGTGTTGCTGTGAGTTTTTATTTTTAATTTTGAAAGTAATGTTGGTTTAAAAACGAGTTGAAATGATTTTTCCCTTTATTTTGAAAACTATTTATATTAAAACGATTTGTTTGTTTTTTGTTTGTGTTTTTAGTAATAAATGAAAAAAATATTGGGGAATCAAAAGTAGCTCTAGTCTACGGTCAAATGAATGAACCGGCCGGAGCTCGTATGAGAGTTGGTTTAACTGCCCTAACTATGGCGGAATATTTCATGCTCACTTCTATCGTCTCTTACTTTGCCATCACCCTAGACCACCTGCCTTCCACCTTCCGGCAGCGTTTCCGGCAACTCATCACCGTCCTTCCTTCTTTCTCAGTCGTTTAGTTCTGGTTCGTTTCTATTCATCCTTACCAAGTTTTTTCTATTTTTTATTCTTCTTTTATGCTGTTTCAATGGTTGTTTTGATTCTTATTTTCAACATTTTAGTTTTGTTTTGATTTGCGTGTTGTTTCATTGAATTCTTATTTTGAACATTTTTGTTTTGTTTTTGTGAAGGAGAGGAGAAGGGATTTTTTTCAAAAACTGTGACTTGATTTTTTTCTCTTATTTTGAGATTCATTTTCACGTGGATTTTGCACTGTAGCCTTGAAATCGTGACTTTCAAATGATTTTTTAAAGTATCTTGATTATAATGAATAAATTATTAATGTTTATGCAAGTAAAAATATAATGATCAAGGGGTTTTATTTTTATAGTTTGCCTAGGGCACCAAATATCTTAGGGCTACAATTTGACAACACTTTGTACTAAATAGTTTATTGCAAAACAATAATGATTTTTTGAAATTAGGCTATGTTATATCACTATAGTGGCGCTATTTGACAGTGCATGTTTGGTTTCATGGTGGGATTAGTAAAATCACAATGAATTAATGTGATTTTGCAAAAGCTACAGTGTGTCATGTTTTGCAAAATCACGGTGTCAATCTCACTGCGAAACAAACATGCTTATAGTAGTTTGGATTTGAATCTTCTGAATGAAAAAAAGTTGTGTTGGGTCTGTTAGGCTCAACTCAGATCAGTTGGGGAGTTCAATGTTATTTCAGTATACCAATGGTCTGGACTAAATGAAACCAAACATTAAAACAAAGTAGCAAACATAATGTTAGTTACATGAGATGAGAATGAGTTTCTTATTGTACAGCATGGACCCAGTTATTAGGTTGAATTTGTTAACTGAGATGAGAATGGATATGTTATGGTACAACATGGAGGGAAATTAACTATTATTTTGTCTTTTGTAGGAATATTTGATGTGTTTGACCAAAGAATTTAATACCATGATGCTGTTCTTGGTTTTGAAATTGTCTTTATCTCAAGTTTTTGAAATCTAGGTTTTTCGGATTTTTTTAATGAAGTGTAAGTTGTAACTTGATGACACAGTTGTTAGATTGAATGTTACCTGAGATGAGAAAGAATTTGTTATGGTACAGCATGGAGAGAAATCAGTTATGATTTTGTTCTTTGTAGGAATATTTTGGAATAAATCAATGTCTATATACTTGACAAAAGAATTGAATACCATGATGCTAGTCTTGGTTTTGGAGTTATCTTTACGTCAAAATTTTCAAAATCTAGGTTTGTCTTTTTTGAATGAAGTGCGAGTTGTAACTTGATGACACCATTGTTGGATTATTTTTACCTTTAACACTATCATGTCACTTTAATAACTTAGTGCTGTTGCGAATAAAATTTATTAAAAATTTAATATTTGTCACATTGTAGATAATTTATACATATTCCTGTTATAGAGGGTCCTATGATGTTAGTTGCTTCTGTCTCTTGTACATATATATGTCTCCTTCATAAATTTCTTTTTAGAATCTGACTTGATTGGATTGTTCATTTTCTGGTGCTTCAGATAATTCACATTCGATGGATTCCAATAATTGGAGACCTAATCCGGGTACTGAACCCACTATCGACACAAGTGAATGGAGAGCTCAATTGCAACCTGATTCACGCCAAAGGATTGTCAACAAAATGTAAGATTCAGTGTCAATACTGTATCGCTGAGGTTATTTAAAATTTAAATAGTAATTTTACCTTGTCGCTGCATATAAAAAGAAAATGAAGAAATGAATGATCTATCCATAACATCTGTGTCACTTGCATTATATAAATATGAATGAATTGCTTTTCTTTGTAGAATGGACACATTAAAAAAACATCTTCCCGTTTCTGGTTCTGAGGGATTACTTGAACTTCGGAAGATTGCTCAAAGGTTTGAAGAGAAGATTTTTACAGCCGCGACAAGCCAGGTACCCTCATTATGAGTATTGTGGAGCCTCCATTTTCATTTATGGTTACTCATGCAATGCAACTATGTGGAGCATTGATTGTTTATTCTTCTTTTCAGTCTGATTATCTACGGAAAATATCTTTGAAAATGCTTGCAATGGAGACTAAATCTCAAAGCTCCATGAGTCGTAAGAATACCTAAGAATTGAGACTTATAAGTTGAGGAGTTCTTTTACTTAAGCTATGAGTTTCTTATTGTACAGCATGGAGACAAATTCAGTTATCATTTCTTTTTTCTATGCAGGAAAATTTTGGGATAAAAAAATGTTCATATTTGATAAAAGATTTGAATACTATGATGCTGTTCGTGGTTTTGGAGTTATTTTAATCTCAAATTTTTGAAATATAGGTTTTTAGCTTGTTTTGCATGAAGTGCAAGTTGAAACTTGATGACACCGTTGTTAGGTTGAATTTGTTACCTGAGATGAGAATGAATTTTTTATGGTACAGCATGGAAAGAAATCAGCTATGATTTTGTTATTTATAGGAATATTTTGGGATAAAGAAGACTATATATTTGACAAGCGAATTGAATACTGATGGGGACAAAGAAGGAATTGATGACCTGTCTAGTGGGACACATAGTACACCTAAGGTATGGAGAGTGTATGTTAGAAAATCCAAGAAAGGTGAGCTGGCCTCACCCTGTATATAGGGGAGATGTGGGTAAGGAGGGGAAGGGAACAAATTCTGTTAGTTGTGGGTAGAGAGATGATTCTCTCTTATTGGAGTGAGCATAGCTCTCAGGAGTAAAAGGAAGGCTTGTTTCCTTTGCTCAATTTCCCTTTATCATCAATAAAATACACTATCATATGTTGATTAATCTCATTAATTCTTACTGTCGCATTTATAAATTGAGTACCTATCAATTTGGTCCGACCTGCCGGATACATTACAAATCAGTGAGTGTAAGAAATTTTGGTGAATGCCCCCAAAGAAGAAGATGGAAAACAAGGTTCATGCATTGGAGAACCGAATGTCAACTCTCGAGGTTGCAATTGCTGAGATGCGAGCGCAAGCTGCTGCAAACCAAGAAAGGCTCATTTCTCTCATCACTCAAAGCAAGGACATGGGTGATATGGTAAAATAGAAGAGTGATGGAGACTCGAATCACGCTGACGACGAGCAAATCAAGAAACTGATCCAGAAGATGTAGGGAGAGAAGCTTGATGAATTCCGTCAATCGGTGAAAAAGATTGAACTCCCAATGTTCACCGGTGATGATCTTGCCGGTTGGATTGCTCAAGCTGAGGTCTATTTTCGAGTGCAGGATACGAGTCCTGAGATCAAGGTTATTCTGGCTCAACTCTGTATGGAAGGATCTACCATCCATTTTTTCAAAGCGCTGGTTGAAGATGAGACTGATTTGACTTAGGAATTTTTCAAAAATGCGTTGTTGGAGAGATACGGCGGTCTCAGTGACGGGAGCGTGTTTGAGCAACTCTCGTCGCTGAAGCAGGAAGGCAGTGTGGAGGAATACATCAAGGAGTTCGAGAGGTTGGTTGCACAGGTAGATCGTTTAACAGAAGCTCAATTTGTTGGATATTTCATCCATGGCCTCCGTGATGGGATACAAGGAAGAGTTCGTAGCCTCAAAGCGCTAGGTCCAATCTCACGTGCGAAGCTGATGTATCTAGCACGTGCTGTGGAAGCGGAGGTACAGGAGAAGAGGATTGGTTGGAATGAGCCTCGTGATTATGGGCCTAAAGGATCCGGGTTAGGTTTTACTTATAGATCTAACCCTAATTCTGGATTCGGGTCGAACGCGAAACAGTGATTGGGTCGTAGTCAAGGGCTCCAACGACGGCGGAGAGAAAGGAGGAAACGGGTCGAATCCGAAATTAGAGACTCGTTAAGACTCACGACGATCTGTTCCCCGTGATCGTGGGATCCGTCATATCTCAGCCCACGAGATTGCAGAAAGGCGGCAGAAAAACCTATGTTTTAAGTGCGGTGGCGCCTATCATCCTCGTCACCAATGCCCAGATCGTCAGCTTCGTGTAATGGTGATGGAGGAAGACGATGACGGCGAGATGCAAGTCTTTGCAGTTGATACAGAGGAGGAAGATGGAGAAGGAGTTGAACTCAGCATTATGAGTTTGGCTCAGATTGATAACCCGAGTCCCAGGGAGTTAGGGAATATGTGCACCATCAAGTTAAAAGGTCGAGTTCAAGGAGTACCCTTGTTGGTGTTGGTTGACAGTGGTGCGACGCATAATTTCATCTCGCACAAGTTGGTGAGGTCAATGGGATGGCCAGTGGAAGGAACTACTCCTCTCAATGTCAAATTGGGGGATGGGTTTAATGTAGTGGCACAAGGAGTTTGTAGGAAAGTAGTGCTGGATCTGGGGTACATGACATCTACCATTGATGCTTGGTTGTTCGATTTGGATGGAATTGACATTGTCCTCGGAATGTCTTGGTTAGCTTCCATTGGGGGCATGTGGGTCGATTGGGCACAAAAGGTGTTGCGTTTCCCCATTGACTCTCAGTGGGTGGAGCTGCGTGGGGAAGGCAGTGAACATAAAACCAGCTCGCCTTGCAAAGTTTGTTGGGAAGACCCAAGCTATGGTACAGAGGAATGTTTTTATCCGCAAGAGCACAAGGGGAACCAAAGGGTCTTGAGTTGAGCAAAACAGTCAATGATTCACATTTGACCCCTACTCATCAGATTCATGAGCTAGTGGCGAAGTTCTCAAAGGTGTTCGCAGAGCCCCAGGGGTTACCTCCTAAGAGAAGACAATAGCATGCTATTCATCTCAGGGAGGGAGCTGGCGCTGTTAATGTTCGTCCCTACAGATATCCTTACCACCACAAGAATGAAATAGAGAATCAAATCAGAGAGATGCTGCAGTCCGGAGTTGTCCGTCCTAGCCAAAGTGCATTTTCTAGTCCAATGATACTCGGGAAGAAGAAAGACGGGTCATGGCGGATGTGTGTAGATTACCGTGCTCTTAACAAGGTAACTATTCCCGACAAGTTCCCTATTCCTATGATTGATGAACTCTTAGACGAGTTATACGGCGCTCATTACTTCTCAAAGTTAGACCTCAAATCGGGATACCATCAAGTGAGAGTTAAGACTGAAGATGTGCACAAAACTGCATTCCGCACTCATGAAGGCCATTACGAATATCTCGTAATGCCGTTCGGATTGATGAATGCACCCTCGACGTTTCAAGCCCTAATGAATGACATTTTTAAGACTCTTCTAAGAAAATATGTGCTGGTATTTTTTGATGACATATTAGTGTACAGCCCGAGTTTGGTAGACCATCTCCATCATGTATTCTCTGTACTGAACATTCTGCAGCAGCAAGGTCTGGTGGCTAATAGGAAGAAATGCAGTTTTGCGGAGCCTAATGTTGAATATTTGGGTCATATCATTTCTAGAGAAGGGGTAGCGATGGACCCCGCTAAGGTGTTGAATGTTTTACAGTGGCCCACTCCAAAGAATGTGAAAGGAGTGCGCGAGGTTTTTTGGGGCTTACAGGCTACTACCGTAAATTCATCAAAGACAATGGCAAAATGGCGAGGCCATTAACTGAGCTGACTAAGAGGGACAATTTCAAGTGGGGAGAGGGTGCTGAGCAAGCTTTTCAACTGCTAAAGCAAAAGATAACATCTGCCCTTGTTTTAGCACTTCCAGACTTTCAGAAAGAATTCTTTATTGAGAGTGATGCTTCTGGGAATGGGTTGGGTGCTATCTTAATTCAAGAAGGGAGGCCAATTGCTTATTTTAGCAAAGCCTTGAGGGAGGGAAATTTGACCAAATCAGCATATGAAAAAGAGCTTATGGCAGTGGCTTTTGCTATCCAACATTGGCGTCCCTACCTCGTAGGTCAAAAATTTACGGTGTGTACTGATCAAAAGAGTCTAAAACAGCAGTTATCACAGAGGATCTGCACCATGAATCAGCAAAATTGGGCAGCAAAGCTTCTTGGATATCATTTCGATATCATTTACAAGCCCGGACTTGAGAATAAAGGTGCAGATGCATTGTCCCATATGCATGATAGTGGGGAAATGACTTCCTTGATACATGTCCCTGAGTGGTTGGGTAGGGCTGAAGTGATTGAAGTGGTCCACAAAGATGTTGCTCTACAGAAAGTCATTTCTGCGCTCAAGGAGAACAAACCGGTTCGGTTTGGATTTTCTTATGTGCGAGGGGTGTTGTTGTATGAGGGGAGGCTGGTGATTTCTGCACAGTCTCCATGGGTACCGGTTATCTTGAAAGAGTTTCATTCTACCCCACAAGGGGCCACTCCGGTTTCCATCGCACGTTTAGACGAGTAGCGTTGAACGTGTATTGGATTGGCATGAAGAAGACTATCCAGCAATTTGTGCAAGAATGTGATACTTGCCAACGTCAAAAATATGTCGCTGCTGCCCCTGGGGGTCTGTTACAGCCGTTGCCAATTCTTGAACAGATTTGGGAAGATGTATCAATGGACTTTATCACCGATCTTCCTAAATTCAAGGGATTTGACGTGATCTTTGTGGTGGTCGATCGGCTGTCCAAATACAGCCATTTCATTCCTCTCAAGCGTTCTTTTAATGCCCGTGTGTTGGCCGAGGTGTTTATAAAGGAGATAGTGCGACTGCATGGCATTCCCTCTTCCATTGTGAGTGATCGCGACCCTATCTTTGTCCGCAACTTTTGATGTGAATTGTTTAAATTACAGGGGACCTTGTTGAAAATGAGCACCGCTTACCATCCACAGACGGATGGACAAACAGAGGTCAATAACCGTTGTTTGGAGACATATCTTTGCTGTTTTATAGCTGATCAACCTCAGACGTGGGTAATGTGGCTGCCCTGGGATGAGTACTGGTACAATACGACGTACCACGTCTCTACGGATTCGACTCCTTTTGAATTGGTTTATGGGAGGCCACCGCCAACCCTCACGCGGTTCCTTCGAGGGGAGACCAAGGTAGAAGCTGTAACACGAGAACTTGTTGATCGTGACGAGGCTTTGAGACAATTGAAGTACCATCTCGATCAAGCTCGTGGACGCTTGAAGGACCAAGCTGACAAGAAAAGAAGAGTGTGAGTTTTAAAATTGGTGAATGGGTTTTTCTCAAATTAAGGCCACATGTGCAGAATTCTGTTGAAGCACGCTTCAACCCGAAACTTTCCCCAAGATACTATAGGCCCTTTGAGATAACAGCAAGGGTTGGTGTAGTCGCGTATCGTCTCCAGCTACCTGCTACAGCTCGCATTCATCCGGTGTTCCATGTTTCATTGCTTAAGAAGGCAATTGGCAATTACCGGGTTGAGCATGAGTTGCCCCTGGGCCTCGACGGTGATCCTGCTGCACCATGGGAGCCAGCAGCAGTACTCGCCACTCGCACTATCACTTAGGAGGGGTCGGATGTCAAACAATTGCCCGTTCATTGGAAAGGCAAGCCTATTGAAGAAGCCACATGGGAGGACGAGTTTGTAGTGCTGACACAATTCCCAGTCCTCAGACTTGAGGACAAGTCTGTGACTCAAGGGAGGAGTATTGATGGGGACAAAGATGGAATTGATGACATGTCTAGTGGGACACATAGTACACCTAAGGTATGGAGAGTGTATGTTAGAAAATCCAAGAAAGGTGAGTTGGCCCCACCTCGTATATAGGGGAGATGTGGGTAAGGAGGGGAAGGGAACAAATTCTGTTAGTTGTGGGTAGAGAGAGGATTCTCTCTTATTGGAGTGAACATAACTCTCAGGATTAAAAGGAAGGCTTGTTTCTTTTGCTCAATTTTCCTTTATCATCAATAAAATACACTATCATATGTTGATTAATCTCTCATTAATTCTTACTGTCGCATTTATAAATTGAGTACCTATCAAATACCATGATGCTGTTATTGGTTTTGGAGTTATTTTAATCTCAAATTTTTGAAATCTAGGTTTTCAGCTTGTTTGCATGAAGTGCAAGTTGAAACTTGATGACCCAGTTATTAGGTTGAATTTGTTAACTGAGATGAGAATGGATATGTTATGGTACAACATGGAGGGAAATTAACTATTATTTTGTCTTTTGTAGGAATATTTGATGTGTTTGACCAAAGAATTTAATACCATGATGCTGTTCTTGGTTTTGAAATTGTCTTTATCTCAAGTTTTTGAAATCTAGGTTTTTCGGATTTTTTTAATGAAGTGTAAGTTGTAACTTGATGACACAGTTGTTAGATTGAATGTTACCTGAGATGAGAAAGAATTTGTTATGGTACAGCATGGAGAGAAATCAGTTATGATTTTGTTCTTTGTAGGAATATTTTGGAATAAATCAATGTCTATATACTTGACAAAAGAGTTGAATGCCATGATGCTAGTCTTGGTTTTGGAGTTATCTTTATGTCAAAATTTTCAAAATCTAGGTTTGTCTTTTTTGAATGAAGTGCGAGCTGTAACTTGATGACACCATTGTTGGATTGTTTTTACCTTTAACACTATCATGTCACTTTAATAACTTAAAATTTAATATTTGTCACATTTTATATAATTAATACATATTCCTGTTATAGAGGGTCCTATGATGTTAGTTACTTCTGTCTCTTGTACATATATATGTCTCCTTCATAAATTTCTTTTTAGAATCTGACTTGATTGGATTGTTCATTTTCTGGTGCTTCAGATAATTCACATTCGATGGATTCTAATAATTGGGGACCTAATCCGGGTACTGAACCGACTATCGACACAAGTGAATGGAGAGCTCAATTGCACCCTGATTTACGCCAAAGCATTGTCAACAAAATGTAAGATTCAGTGTCAATACTGTATCGCTGAGGTTATTTAAAATTTAAATAGTAATTTTACCTTGTCGCTGCATATCAAAAGAAAATGAAGAAATGAATGATCTATCCATAACATCTGTGTCACTTGCATTATATAAATATGAACGAATTGCTTTTCATTGTAGAATGGACATATTAAAAAAACATCTTCCCGTTTCTGGTTCTGAGGGATTACTTGAGCTTTGGAAGATGGGTCAAAGGTTTGAAGAGAAGATTTTTACTGCCGCGACAAGCCAAGTACGCTCATTATGAGTATTGTGGAGCCTCCATTTTCATTTATGGTTACTCATGCAATGCAACTATGTGGAGCATTGATTGTTTATTCTTCTTTTCAGTCTGATTATCTACGGAAAATATCTATGGAAATGCATACAATGGAAACTAAATCTCAAAGCTCCATGAGTCGTAAGAATACCTAAGAATTGAGACTTATAAGTTGAGGAGTTCTTTTACTTACGCTATGTGCGCATAAAAAACTTAATCCCTAAACTGTCTAACATTTTAGGATGAGTTTTGTACTTTGGCAACAATATCGGTGCAATGTCTCCATTTCTTGTTTTTTTTAAGGAGCAATGTCTCCATTTCTATCACACTAAGATCCAAAATTCCTTCCATGTTTGGCCCATGTTATGGCCCATGATTATAAACCAACAATATTGGTAAGATGAAAATTGAATTTTGTATTCCACATTTAGACATCTTTCTAAAATATCCTCATAATCATTATTAGAAGTAAAAATATTTTGAAAAATCAAACATATCCTCCTTCAAAAAATCCGAAATGAGTAAATGTTTTCCTCTGAAATTCTTGAACCGGAAAATTCATTTTTTGAATTTTCCGATAATTATTTTGTTAACCGGTAAATTTCTATCTAGAAATTTCATTTTTAAATTTTCTGGATTGGTTTTTTCAATATTTCTTTTGCTTACCAGAAATCTTGAAATCAATTTTTTTGCCTATCAGAAATTTTGACTGGCAAAAGTTTTTCTCAATTATTTTTTGTTTAACGAAAATGAAAAATTTCGGAGGAAAAATCTTTTCTCTATTTTTTTGTTGTTTAAAGAAAATTTTGAAAATGAAAAAATTTAATAGGTAAAAAGTTTACTCAACTTTTTTTTTTTGTCTATCAGAAATTTCATAAACGAAAAATTTGATAGGCAAAAATATTTCTCAACTCTTTTTAGCCTAGTACAAATTTTGAAATCCATTTTATCACCTTACCTGATATTTCAAATACAAAATTTCGTAAATGAAAAATTTGATAGAAATTTTTTTTCTCAACTTTGTTTGCCCAACGGAAATTTAGAAATCGATTTTTTTGAGTACTGAAAATTTAGGCAAATATTTTATTTTTTTACCAGAAATTTTAAAAACGAATTTTTTGCACATTGAAAATTCAAAAACGAAAAAGTTTCAATAGGTCAAAGTGATGAAGTATCAAATCTAATTTTCGTTAGATATGGTCGAATGCAATGTCTCCATTTTCTGTCGCACTAAGATCCAAAATTCCTTCCAAGCATGCCCATAATTTATGGTCAATAATTATCTGGACATGATGAGACAATTTTGGAATTAGAATATTATCCTTTTCCAAGAATACAAGATGTTCAGATAAAATCCTTTTTGTAAAAAAAACAGAAAGATGTTCGGACAAAATCCTAATCGTCCTTATTCTTTTCTTCTTAGTCCATGAGTGGTTTAGAATTATTTTTTAGTCTGAAATTATTATTTTAAATTGTTTTTGTTTTATATAAATAAGTGGTTTATATCTAAATTAATTTTTTTTTTCGTGTTTTGTTTGTTATTTTGTTATTTGAGCACCACATTGTTTTGTTTATTATCTTGATGCAATATTGATTGATTACCTGTTTTTTTGCGGTATTCTTTTGGTTTTGATAGATTGATTAGTTTTGATCAACTGCATATTCTATGAACTTTTGCGTCGTCAACGTTACAAATCTCAAGACATGGATATTCTGACATTTTAATTTTGTCATATTGGACCACCTTGTTGTTTTATACTATTAATCTAGATGTCGCGAATTTATTTGTAAATTATCATCTTTTAATTTTAGCGATTTTTATTTTTTTTTGGTAGATTTTATTAATTTGAATAAATATCAAATTTTAGTAAAAAAAAAAAAGGTTCAGATAAAATGTTGAGTTATAAATTTTATCTTTATTATTTATTTTAAAATTAAATAAGTTTTTAGTCCCTATAAAATTTTAAATTTTCATTTTTAATCTTATAAAAAAACATATCCTACGTACACTTTTAGTCTCTATTGAAATGAAAGATATTTTATTGTCCTTCAAACTCTAATTTTTTTGAATGATTTTATAAAAAGTTTCTTCATATAAATTTATAATATTTTAACATGAGATAATAAAATATGAATTTTTTAAACACCACAAACTCAAGATAGAAATAACGGAAATATGAACCTACAAATCGAATTTTGAGATCACTTTTAGGAAATGAATTTATTATAATATTATAAACATGTTTGTAAAAAATCAATTCAAAAATATATTTTGACATTTCATTAAAAATTAAAATTGTTTTCATGATCAATTTATATAAATTAAAAAATATGTTTTTGTTAACACAAAACTAAAAATGAATTTTAATATTTTTATAGAACTTAAAAACTTATTTAATCTTGTATTTTATTTACAAATTCAACACTTCAATCAACAGAAACTCATGGCTATTATCAAGCATTGTTCCCTCTTTAGTTTTTACATATATCATTATTATATTACGTTCAACAATGAAACAAACTGAAATGAACTCATAAAGAGCATAAAATTCAAAACTAGCAATTCCACACAATACAAGTTTTTTGTTTTTGGTAATTACAACATGTTTTATTGATACACTAGCAAGGATCACTTTCACATGCCATTTGTGGCTTCAAGAGTACTTTCCTAATACTTTTCACTAGATCATTCCCTGTCACTTTATACCCCTCACCCATCTGCAATATGTATACAGAAGTGTATCAATTCAAGATTTCAAATTGTTGTGAAATATAATTAAACCTAGAAATCATTCTAATTGGGTTTTGTTATGATATAAGATACACAAAGTTAAGAATTTATAGGAAATAGGTTTATACATCTATAAAATCTTCGTGTAAACATTTGTTGTCAAAGATTTTGATGTATCATGTTAATTGAATATGTGACTATTATACGTTGATTTATGATCAATCCCATATCACCAACAAGTTAACTAATTTATCTATAAAATTTGACCATCTGATACACATATTTGTCTTCAATTTATTTATCACCAAATGTAATGAACGCTTGCATCACTTTAAGAAGTAAAAGTTCACAATTCTCGTTATCACAATATTAGTGGGTGTGAATTTTTTTAACTTAAGTGAGAAACTTTAAAATAAGAGAAAAATAAGAGAAACTTTATGTGTTTTAAATTGTTTTGTGTTAGTTTGACATAAAATAAGAGAAACTTTATGTGTTTTAAAAAACTCAAGTTATATATATATATATATATATATATATATATATATATATATATATATATATTTATGAAACATACATCGATCAAATCACTGTATAATTCATGATCATCATAGTTATTTTAAGAAATTTTTAACTAATTAGGTTAAACTTTTTTATTTTGTAAATACAAAAAAGATCTCCATTTTTTCTTCATTCCGATATTTATATTTGTTTTCTTTTGGCCTAACTCATCAAGAGCATGAAACTATACTTTTATGAATATATTTAATTTAAAATTTGAACAAAATTCACGAGTTTTTATTAACTAAACTTTTTCTTTTATACAAAACTAGATATAATATATTTTTTACCTGACCGATAATAGTAATGGAAATAGCAGATTTCCCAAATGGCAAGATACTGCTACCAGTGACAAAGAGCTGAAGATTTTCAAGATGCTTAAGTAATTTGAGCTCAATTCCATTTTGTTTCTCACAATGGATTTCAATTAGAATTTCTTTTCCCATAACTCTTGCTTCAATTTCTGGGAGGATGTTGTTACAATCATCATCACCAGAACTTGTGTCTTCATTATTACTATTTCCACATAGATTTGTTTTCTTGAGAACCATCACTGATGTGACACCAACGTTTTTGTGTTGTTTCTCTAGCTCGTTAACACGTTCTTGAAGTTGTTTCACGTAATCAATTGCTGCTCGAAGAATTGAAGCCTTGTCTGTCTGTAAAAAGGAATCTTAAAATTTCAGTCCTTTTAACTTATTGTTGTTTTACCAAAATACTATTGTGGGACATATATTAAAAAAAATAATTTATTATAATAAAAAAATAATTATTTTATCAAATTATTTTTATTATTATAATCATTTATGTTTTCTATTATCATAATTGATTGATTGGATTTGTACATTTATATTTTTAAGAGATAAATAAAATTATGATTATATTTAACTAAATTTTTAATAAATATAAAATTAATTATTTTTGGCTATAAACAAAATCAAGAGAGTATATTTGATATAGGGGGAGAAGGAACAATCCTATAAAAGGATAATTCTTTTATCAAATTTTTTAAATTTGTGAATAACATAATACTCCACAGTTTGTAAAAAAAAATTATTACTCTATATTCTTCCTCTCATTAATTAATCAAGTTGGTATAATAAGTATGTATAGTTAATATAAATAGTTTTATATTAACAATAAAATACAAATATTTGTTAAAATAAAAGTTACAATTATATATTAAAATAATGAAATCAATTATTTTAATTTATTATCTGTGTAAAATTAAGTGCTTGGTAATTTTTCTCTCATTACTTGAACCTGTCCTCTCCTCATTATTATACGAAAAATAGTAACAGATCTTTTCTTTGAAATACTTATTAAAGAATTAAAAATAAACTTTATTTTGCCTCCTTGTGATTTAAACAGCACAACCACGTGCTTTATACAGGGCTGTTGTCCTAGAAAATCATCGTATATATGAGACATGTTACACCGTCCGAGTCTAATCAAACTGACGCATATACAGAATAATTGATCATCGCTGTAGTTTATAACATTTTTATTTTTTTATTTTAACAAAAAATAATAATATAAAAATAAAATTAAAAATTTATAAATATTCATATTTCGGAGAGATGTGATCTTTTAAAATTCTTAAAAGTAAAAGAAATAAAATATTATAAATTTAAATATAGAGTGTATTAGAGTATTTGTACATTGTTAAAATATATATAGAGAAAGAAAAAATATATAAAAAAAAATATCCCATTAACACATTTAAAGTATTTGCACATTGTTAAATAATTAATAAAAAAATATGTATTTTATATTTTGAAATTAAATTTTTTATTATTTTACATTTTAAGGCAAAATTACAGCGTATGTATACGAGTGATTTCGATAATTCATCATCTTCGAAAAATCATGAATCAAATGACATATGAAACTTTTCACTTATATAATATTTAACACTTTTTTAGTTTATAGTTATATAAGTTGGTTCATAGTGCCCCTTTCAACCAAAATTGTAGGCTAACTTCTTTTTTTTCTATTAGAGGAAGTTGATTTAAGAGAATTTTTTGTTTTAGAATTACTCTTTTAAACAATTTTATTCAAATAAGTGGTTTCTATGAAAATATAGTTTTTGTTTTTTATATTTTATTGTGATTTTATCGTCTGAGTGCGACACTGTTTTATATTTTTGTTTTGATACAGTGTTTGTTTTACTTCATATTGATAGAATAGTTTTGATTAATTATATATTTTAATTAATAATTTTGACATTGTAATTATTATAAATCCAAAAACATATATATTTCAAACACTTAATTTTGTCATGTCTATTGTCATGTTACCACTTTGTACTATAATGTCTATGTACCCTTTTAACTTGAGCGTCAGTGAATTTATTCACATATTCAACATATATATGTTTTTAGCAAATTTAAAATTGTATTAACTCACAATTAACTCTTTTATACTATTTTTTTATTAAAAAAAATATTAATTCTAAAAACATAGTTAGATAAAAAAAATTTCTTTTAATCGCTAGTAATAATGATTTTATTTAAATTTTATCTTTTTCATTTTATTTCTGGAACAGTTTACATGTTAATATACTAAGTATACAAAATTTATATTAAAAATGTACTTTTATTTCACGAAAATTATAGTTTTATTTTTTTAATATAAATACTATTTGTAAAATTATTAACAATACGACCAAAAAAACATTACTCACCCAGTAATCCAAAATCAAGTACGATTTTGTCATTTAGCATAAAAATGATCTTTCTTTATTTATCAAAACATATAGTAATAACTAATAAAGTGTACGTGCACCCAAAAAAAAGTGTACTTTGTACCCCAATCTCAAAATGTAATATTAAAATATAAATGAAGATTTATAATTATTTTCAAATATATTTGATTTAAAATTTAAATTCAATATATTAATTTTTCATATTTTAAAATGGAGTAATATTAATTAATTAAAGTAAACACTATGATATTTGGTTGACTGTGGTTCTCATTAACTAAATGATTTTTTTTACTGTCGTATTCTAAAGAGAAAGGGATTTGATATTACAAGTTCAGCATAAGATAATTAAAGTCTGATGGACAATTATTCTGGTCAAAATTCCACTCAATTTTCTACAAACAATTCACCTTTAATTGATTTAATTAAATGTTAAAGATTTAATTGTATACACCAATAATGTAGTCATATTTTACATTATTAATTAATTATAATTGTTATATTAGTAAAATCATTTAAAGTTTATTATAATTTTACATCATTTAAAGTTTATTATAATTATACATATGCATGATTGTGATACAATAATAATATAAAAAACATTACACTAATATAATACTAATATGATGACATTTAAATTATTAACTTTTTATATTAAATTAAACTATTAAAGTTAACCATGGTTTCAATAATTAATGGTTGGAAGTTAAATCAAATGACAATTATCAATTATTAAAGTTAACCACTTAGTTTCAAGAAGTACAAGTTGGAAACCATTCGTCAATTATTTGGTAAAAGTTGAATTAATTTAAGTTTTAAAGATAATTTATCCTCCCATTAGTAAAAGTTGGTCACATAAATAAATTGATAATTTATAAATGATATTATAAATTAATATTTTTTTATGTGATCAAATATTAGAAGTTGACGTATAAATTATCTAGAAATTTTAAAAGCTAATTAAATTTTTTTTCTGTATATAATTTAAATTTTATTTATTTCACTCCATACACATTTTATTTTATTTACAGAAATAAACAAAATTTAAAATAAAATTACCTTGCTCAATCCAGGTATGGTGGCTGAAAGTGCGATGAATCTCTCAGTCAACTCTTGTCTCCGTTTTCTCTCTGCCATTATGTGGTCAACAGTTTGAGAACCGCTTCTTGGTCTCTTCACTCCGTTTCCGTTACGTTCGTTTGTTTTCCGTTCACCGTTTTTACTCTCATGGCTCCGTTTATTAGCACGTTTACCTTTGAAATCGTCACAAGGTTCCGGTGTAGCCGGTATCATAGTTGAGTTATCAAAAGACAAAATGTATGTCTTTGGTAAAGAACATCGACGAGGAGGAACCTTTTTCGGATTCAAATCTTCTTCTTGTTGTTGAGACACTATTGAATTTGAACTGTTACTTTTAACCATGTTTCCAACAACCTCAACAACGCCGTTAACGTTAACGGTAACCGAATCGTTTTGAACTTGTTGAAACGAATATTCGTTTATTTCACTTTCTGAAGAGAAAGTTTGTGGTGTTTGTAACAAAATCTCTCTAAGAAAATCGTCACCGTCAGCGTTAATGTTGTCGCAATTATCTATGAAATAATCATCACCACAGTCCAATTGATCCTGCAAAAATTATCACAAAATTGCTCTGATGCAAAGGTATTGATCCAGATCCTTGAATATAAGCCAAAAAAAAATGAATGATGTAAATAGTTTAAATTTTGGTTTAAATAGTAAATATATAAAATTTTATTGATTTAAATTTGTTTATATTTAAGAACCAATGAATAATATGTAAATATAAATTAAATAAAGTTTTTATATGTTTATGTCAATTTTTTTAATTAATTTTTATTTATATATATATAATGTGACAAATAAATGAAAATATCTATTTATAATCTAAATCTATAATATTACCGTGGGGAGATGGAAATTTTCCCATGATACCTCCATTGGAAATTAGGAACAAGCTAGCTTGAGCAAAGTTCTATGTTTGTGTCTGTGTAATGATGTTTTTGTTTCACAGAGGTGGAATAATGATGGTAAATATAATAATAGAGTCATGACTAAGGTATGAAATAGATGGGGGACATGATATTACTCGTTTTTCATGCCAATTTAATTTCAGCCGTTGGATCATTGGTTTTGAAATGATATAATGTTGGAGTGGGTCCATGTGGACTCCTAAGGGGAAAGGCTGAATTAGACAAGCTGTATTCACACAAAATTATCACTTTGATTACATATTCTGGACCCTGCTTTCTGTTTTTTGGCAAAAATACAAACGCTGGAGAATCAATTTTTAGATAAATTTAGCAAACACATTAATCCTGATTTGTGGATACAGTACATTTAATCAAAATCTTCACTTTTTAGCACGTGTTTTTTACCAGTATTTGCCAAGTAGCATCTGTGTTTTGGTTTTTGATAACAAAAATTAATTTTATCAAAAAATAATATATTCGTATAAAATTTAGTTTACGATAAATTTCATACTAAAAATTAATCAATAATATTAGCAACAGACTATTTAATAAAAATATTATAATATTTTTTTAATTAGTTAAAATTTATGTAAGTCTATTAAATTTAAATGAGATTCATAAATTTTAGTGTATTTCCACATAAATTTCAATTAATAAGAGATGCATTGAAATGTGTGTTAGAGTCTTCAAAATCAATTGTAGAAACTATAACAATTCTAGATGAAAATCTTGGATGAGAAAAAAAAAATATAAAAAATGTTATTGTTAACTTGATCAATTGATGATCAATGAATATAAAAAATCTATTTATACATATAAGTCCATATGAGAATTAAGATAACAATGATCATTACCCTAACTAACTTTTAAACAAGTTAAAATTAATTTTATGTTTTCAAAAGTGGAATCAAACATCTCACTAAGAAAAAAGTGGCATCAAACATACATATTATTTTAAATAAATTGGTCTGTAGAATGATTTTTTGGTTACTATAGTTCACCAACGGCTGAAATTAAAGTAGCATGTTGAAGAATGATACAATGACACATATGGTTTCCACTTAAGAAGTCACCGGAGTCATTCTGACAAATTACTAGCAAGCAACCAAAACTAGCGACAAGACAAAAGTTAGTTTAATTATTAATACTGTGTTTGGTTTTGAAGGAAAGAAAGTATAGGAGGAGAAAGATGACGGAAAAATCAATTTCCATCGTTTTGGAACAACGGCAAAAAAGCAAAGGAAAGAAAGATGGAGTTGGACTCCATTTTTTCATATAAAAGTGATTTCTTTTCTGATGTGGACAAAAAGTAAAATAGAATATATTTTTAAAACAAAAAGTATTAAGAAAATGTAGACTATATCGATTATCTGTCGTATTTTTAAAATCGAACTCAACTTAAAATCATTCATTCATGAACACAAATAAAATTTAATGATAATAAAAATTTTCATTTTATCATAAATTGATGAATGTCGTAGAGAAGAAGATGAACACAACATCAAATTTAGGATTTTAAGAACAATATAGCGATGTCAACAAATCTTTACATGTTACTGGCGCTACATCAATATTTATTTTACATATTATAAGTGTCACAATGAATATATAACAGCTATGTTCACTTTCATCGGAAAGATGAATTTTCTATAAAAAAAATTGAAGAAGGAATTTGTATAACAATATAAAAATGAAAGACTAAAATAAATAAATTTTTTGATTTAGTAAATTTTTTTAAAGAAATAACTGAAATGTATTTTAAGTAAAACATAAATAATTAAAATTATATTGTAACATTTTTATTAATGTTTGTTTAGGCAGGTTACTTCATTTAACTAACTACCCCTATCCGTATAATTGTAAAAAATAAAAAAAGTGGATTATAGTATAAAATTTGTTAAGAATCGATATTATTTATATATATATACCATCTAAGAGAGAGAATTAATTAAATTTTTCATTATAATATTTATTGTTAATCGTAGAACAAAAAATGTAAATTAATTAGAGATACTTTAATAAAAAAAAATCTTACAATAAGAGAAACAGAAAATAATTCTGAAAATGATTTTATATTTAGGGATAATAGCTTTCTTCTTCCTCTCTTTATTTTTCACCGAGGTTTATTTTCGTGAGCTATGATTATTTTGTGAATTATCATAATCCGTTTGGATGAATGAGCATTTTGAATCTTGAGGAATTTGCAAACCCCACAAATTATTATTGAGCGCAGTAGGTTCCACACATCTGTCTTCGTACCCTACTAGTTGTCCAAATTTTACTACACAATTAATCATCACACTTTTCATATTTTCAACATTTTAAGTGAAACGGAAATCTTCATTGGTCTATTAGACAATTTATGGCAATGCAGACTATAAATGTGTGTTTATGTCTTTTTATAAATCATATTAATTATATATATTATTAATTTAAAAAAAATTGAAAAAACTTTTTTTAGAAAATTATTTTAAAGAAGTTGCATTTACAAATTCGAACTTTATCAAGGAAGTCGTCATTTGTAAAAGCGACTTGTAACTAAGAAGAAAAAAAATGTATTTTAGTATATAGTTTTAAAAAGGAAGTAGTTTGATAAATTTTTTTAAAATATAAATTATTGGAAATAAAACCATGATAAATGAGCTTAAGATCATTCAGACTTTAATTTAAAAAATGGAAGTTGTAAAAGTGTATCCCGTCTCTTGAAGATATGACGAGTTGATTTTTGTAAAAGACTTATTTTTAATTGTTTTTTAAATGTTAATATATAATTAGTTTATTAAACTAAGTAATAAGAAATGGTAGATTTATTTTACTAATCCACCTAAGCACAAATTTTCATCGAGAGATTATAAATAGGAGAATATCTGATTACAAGGATGTAATTTTAAAAAAAATTACACATATTCAAATTTAATTTCACCTATATTACAAGAATCAAAAGTACAATAAACTTTAATTTTTAATAATATTTATTTTATTATTTAATTTTATATAGAGAACATGGGTTCGACTCTAATTCAGAAATACAACAACATTAAATTTCTTAAAAGAAAACTCTATTATCCATTATAATCCTATTCAATTTGAAAAATTAATTTCTATAATTGTCCGTGGGGATACCTGATTTTTAAAAAAGATAGAATATTTTCATTAGTAGTCAAGAAACCTAAGAATACAATCCTCTCACACATGCCCCTTCCAAAAATCTAGAAAAAATTATTTTTTCCTTTGTAATTATTGAACTGAAAAATTCATTATTCAAATTTTTGGATAGTTATTTTATAAACCAGAAAATTTGTTTTACAATTTTTATGTAGTTATTTTTTACTAAAAAATTTTATGATTAGCAAAATAACCATAGAAAAATTCAAAAAATGATTTTTTTTTCAAAATAACTACAAAAAATTTCATTTTTCAAATTTTTCGGTTCAAAAAATGAACTTTCCGATTTGTGAAATTTTTTTTCAACTTTTTTTGTTGTACTAGACATTTTGAAATCGATTTTATTTTCTATGAAAATTTCAAAAACAAAAAATTTGATAGCAAACAAATTTTTCTCAAATTTTTTTTGTCTGCCGAAAATTTCGTTAACTTTTGTTTACATACGGGAAATTTCATCAATTTTATTTTGCCTACTGAAAATTTTGAAATCGAGTTTGCTACCTATGGAAAATTTTGAAAACGAAAAATTTAATAGGTAAAATTTTTTCTCAACTTTTTTTTTGCCTACTAAAACTTTCGAAAGCAATTTTTTGCCTACCCGAAATTTCAAAATGAAAAATTTGTTAGTTAAAATTTTTTCTCAACATTTTTTTTGTCTATTGAAAATTTCGAAAAAAAGTTTGTTTTGCCTACAGAAAATTTTGAGAATGAAAAAATTTGATAGGTAAAAAATTTATAATGAGATAAAATAAAAATGGTAGGGGTAAAATTGAATTTTCTAAAAAGTGTTCGGGTAGAGGTCAAAGTGAGGACTATCAAATCAATTTTTCTACCACTTATCACCAATGCCGTGTCAAACGTTTTAGAGATTTTGTTCTAATTTTAAAAGTTGGACTCCTGACAAAAATAGACACAAAAAATTTAAAAATTCAAACTATTTAATTTTAATTGTAAATAATATCTCAATAAAACTTCATATTAATATTAACTTTCTAGATACTTAAAAATAATCATCATTTAAACACTTTTCTATATAAAAAAATTTGGGTATAATTTAAAAAAAAATTGAGACCCTACAAATTTGAGGACCTGTGAAATGGGGCTTGGAATCCATGCTCATGGCCAGCCCTGCCTATCATGGTCACAAGGCATCAGGTGGAGATATGAGGGCTTTGGAGGGAGTGAAAGTGAGAAAAATGGAGAGAAATATTTTATCTTATTCGAAATAGGGATTGTGTAGAGACTGACATTGTAATATTTATGATTAATTAATACATTTTTGTTATGAATGTTTGATGGATATCCCTTTTAATTTTTATGAATTAAAGTCTTAATTCTTAGTGTTAGTGGAATTCTTTATATTAGGGGATTGCTAATGAATCATTATGATAGACTATTCATATACTTGTAAGTTATAAGATGTATGTTCTCTAAATGAGACTTGTGATATGGTAAAATGGTAGATGTTGAAGAACATAATACAACTTTTACTCTATCTTTCTCCTTTCTCTATATTGTTCTATATTTTACTATAGTTTTGGTTAAGTTTACAAGACGTTGTCCTCGTGATTTTCTACCATACAAATGGCGATAAATTTCTTTTAAGGTTACATTGCAAGAATAATTTTTCTTCTTCTCAATATCTTTATATTAATTTAATGTTAATCTTGTTACTATGTTTGCTCTCATATTTTTTCGTGTCAATTATTTTTATTATTGCATATAATTTTTTTGAAATATTTTTTGACTTTATAATTATCACATCTTTATTTGTTTATTGTTGTTAAATTTTAGAAGAATTTGGCATTCAAAGCATTCCTAGAGGATTGTGCAAATTATGATTTTTCTTGATATTTTTTATGAAGATCATACTTCATAACTTTTAATCATATGCATATTTGTCACTGTTTTTAGTCTTATTTATAGAAAATCACTAGTTAATTTAAGGAGCTATTTAATATATTTTGTTGATTTTAGCTTTTGGATTTAATAAAATATTTATGTTCGTATTTCCTTGATTAAGTAGATATTTTTTGTGGTTTTATGTTATTTCTTTATTTTCAGTGCTGTGCTGAATTTTGGTGAGAAATCAACATGACCTACATCGAGTATTTCTACCATATATGGAGTTGTAGATGTCCAATTTGAGTCACACCAAGTGCAAATAAAAGCTACGATCCATAGCTACAACTTTCATGAAGACACCAGAACCAAATTCGGACTTGAAAGAGGAGAAAAATGCAATAAATTCCAGACATCAGATGTTGTGCGCCTGAAGTGCAAAGCACGCGCTTGAAGCACATTTCGGCACTGTTGATTCTGTTTTAATGCGCCTGGTGCGCGTGGCGCACTGAAGAATGCATAATACCGAGTTTTTCTGAATTTTTAGGGATCTTTTTGTCAATTGGGAAGCTCATAGACTTGTGCCATAGCAGAGAAACTCAGAGACTGCTGTTCTACACCATTGAAGGAGTTTTATCAAGAATCATTCATGAATCTTTGTTGTAATTATTCTTTAATCTCTATCTCTTTAATCTCTGTAATGAGTAACTAAATTCTAGTTGTTAGGGATGAGTGAAACAAGATGAAACCCTTATTTGTCTGATTTGATTCCTGGTTATATGAATAAATTTCTTGAATTATTTTTCTCATCTCTGTGTTTAATGCTTTTTATTGTCTGATCAACTCTAAAATGTTCTACGATTCATATTTTGAAACAGAAGTAGACTTTACGAATGCTTGAGATGAGAAATTAATGAGATCGTAGTCTAGGGATAGATGCAGGTCATGAAACCAATTGAATTAGTTGCAGAGGCAGCAATTTAAAAAGAGAATTTTTGTACCGTAAAGTTTAATCCTAATTTTAAACCCACTAAGGAATTAAGGGTTATTTTGGAATTAAAGGTTCTGTCACTAAGACATTAGGGCAAGAATACTAAAGAGAATTTGGTAATAATTCAATAAAGGAATTCAGTAACTAGGATCAAATTAGAAACCAAGGTTGGACTCAAAGTGAAACTCATCCTTTCCATTTTTCTCATTATAAAAGTTAAATTTCATTACTTTTGTTATTTTAAATATTACTTAAATCAATTCAGAAACTTTTTGTTCAATTTCAGTAATTAAAGATAATTCGATAGTAAAACGCAATCCTTGAGTTCGACACTCGGTACAACCGTTTTAATTATTACTTGCAACGATTCAGTACACTTGCTGAAACGCTATCAATACCTGATATAGTTCCTAAAGAACTAAAACAAAATTAAAATTAAAGCATCCCATAAGGATTGCTCAAAGCATCTATGAAGAATCGCTCAAAGAATGATTTGTGATTAAAACATCTCTGAAGGATCGCTCAAAGAATGAGTTTTCTTGAACATTGTTATTGAAGATATGTGGTTGAGTTATTGAAGAACTAGATCATGATTCAAGTCTACGAGATCTGCTTGATCTTAATAGAGTTTGAAACAAATGAAAATGAGAGAAAATAAGAACAATTTTATACGACTCGAATATGCTCTTGAAGTAGCAAGATTGAGAAAAATACTTTTAAGAATATTTGAAAGATTAATCACATTTAAGATCACATGATATTTGTATATATATACACTAATGTTGTTGTTATGGAAATTATAGAGATTTCCATTGATGTGGAGGTGATAAAATTCTACGAATATGATATGTGGACATTTGGTAATGATCTTTATTTTTCTTAAAAGTGGCGAAATAAATTCTTGAGTATAATGGTATACTAACTCATATATACTGTGGTGATGTTTAATATCTAAAACATGACTTATTATTTAATATTTATTTTATTTATATATTAAAATATTAAAAATAAATTTATTTTATGTATTTTATTTAGAAATTTAAATAAAATAAAAAATAATAAAATAAAGACTTAAACATTTGAATTTAAACTCTGTAACTTCAATTTAGTTTTAAAATCATTCATGCTGGTAGTTGATGTTAAAATTTTTGTGTGTGTGTCAAACAGAAGAGTGATGTGTCAGTTTAACGTGTCAGAAGAATACGTTAAATAATTAAAAAACTGAAATTAAGGAAAGTTGAAGGTGTTGTGTTTTAGTTCTCCATCTAAACTCATAAATAAGTTTTGGAAATTGAGTTCTCTCCTCCTTTCTCTATTATCTCATCACCCTTACCAGATCACCCCATTCGAATCAACTTCTTCGAAATACGACAAAAGAAAATAAGGCTGCGGAGGAGAGACTGAAGGTCGTCCCTTCTTTTCCGTTTCTGATCGTGGGGAAGGTGGAGTTTTTGTTTCTTCTTTTAAGGTTTATTTATTTGTTGTTTATTTTTGTTTGGGATGTATTATTCCATTTCCTTGCCTTTTTTCTTCTTTTGGGAATGAGTTTGTTTATTTGTTGTATGTGAGGGTTGTGGGGACCATATGCTTGTTCGAATCTTCATATGCTTCTCTTTCATTTAACCATGGTGTCATCTTCATCGGCAACAAACTACACTCGTTTTCAGTTGCTCGAATGTGGGTGTAAGAAACAATGTGTATATTCATTTGTAACGGTGATTTTGGAGATGTCCTCATTAGGATGTGGATAATTTTTCTTAAATATGTTATTTTTATATTTACCTTTGTAGTTATAGTTTACATTTACTAAGTTTAATGTTTAATAAGAAAGAATGCGAGAAACCAAATCCAAAAATTTATTTCTGATTTTGGATGATAGGCTAAAACATAACACCTTCAACTTTCCTTCATTTCTTTTTTTCATTTCTTTTTTAATCACTTAATTTTATTTTAATTACTTATTTTTTTAATTATTTAATTTATTCTTATGCCACGTCACTCCTCCGTTTACCACATAAACTATTTTTTTAACACCAACTAGCGACATGAATAATTTTAAAACTAAATTGAACTTATATAATTTAGTTTGAAAAGAAAAAATTTACAAGGACAAAAATGAAAATGGCGCAAACTTATAGGGACGAATCAAATATTTAAGCCAAAAATTATTTTTAATATTTTAATATATATAAATAAAATAAATAATAAAATTAATTACAGCAATAATGGTATGAAACATATTTTATCCAACTCACAAATGTCATGTAAGTGTCACGTTATTAATGAGAGTGTCACATCATCAAAAATAGTGGGGATAAAAAATTCCCAAAATTAGTTAATAGAGGCCAAAAAACTGTTTTTAGATATGAGGGGACTAAAAGTTCATTTTTGGCAAAATAGGCGGACCAAAAGTACATTTAATCTTAAATAAAGTATGCAGGCATGATTTATTGAGTTTTATTTTTTGAGGGAAATTATGCGTTCTCATTGATTTATATGCAAAAGGTCGTCTTTATATACATATATACTAATGTAAAAGGTAATCAAGTTTTTAGAATCTCTATATAAAATTTTATTTGGAATACAATTTTTTGAAAGATATGTGTTTATTATCGATTCATATTAGATAAATTGAAACACAAATTATTGTAAACCTGAAAGTTTAAAATCATATTAAATTTTGTTGTTGACAAGACTATTTAGGCCATCCCAGATCTATTGTGATGCAGAACATAGTTAATTTTCTTTTATGCCAACATGTATTGAAGAACTAGAAGATTATTCAATCCAATAATTTTATGTGTTATTAGTTCCCAAAGAAAGTTGACAATTTGAAGGAATGAGTCTCACATTTATATAACGTATATGAGGTGGTGTTTGTGAATTAGTACACCAATCGTGTGAATTACGTGGATCAATACATCCATCATAAATTAAACGGTAACATGTATGTTAGTTGTCAACTCACAACTAGAAATTTGTGATATTATTGTGTCAACTAATTTGACTAAGAGATCTCTTTTATCTTAAAAGAATTTGGAAAATATTGAATGTTTATTGGATTTGATGTTGAACATCATGTATCATATGTTCAAACACAAAAATGGACTTGAAGATTCGTTATTTAGTCTTCTAAAGTTAATTTATGACCAATAGTTATGAGATCATAACTTCTAAGTTTATATTGGGAACATGAAATCATGTATGCTAAAAGATATTGATTCACATCAAGCCAATAAGTTAATATATGTAAGTTCTTCCTTTAATTTACAATCAATTTTTGGTTGATAACTTAATATTCCTCATCTAAGAGATTTTTTGCATGTGTCGTGTCTGTTAAAATTGCTGTAATACAATGCACTAAGATGGATCGTAAAAGAATATTGGGTAGAATTTTCGAAATACATATTGGATGTAAAATCTCCATTTATAATAGAGTATATTGAACCAAGAAATTGGAGACTTGTTTATACATGAGTTTTTTTTATTATCCTTTGATAGATTAGTACTCCCAATAAGAAGCTAAAAATAATTTTTGAAATATATTATTATCTCATCTTGATCGTCATGCAAACTAGTTTGAACCAGATGTTCAAAAGATAACTCATTTGCAAAGTTTATGAAACCAATTATCAGGTGCTAATGCTCCTATCAAAATGGATGTCCTTGTTGGAAGTCTTAGTTATGCCTAAAGTGTGGCAGACAAGTCGGTTCCAAGGATAAAAATCCTCAAACAATAAAAGAAGCTAAAAATAAAGATGACCAAGTTAGGATATGAATATTCCAAAAAAGTAATTTGATATAGTTGACTTTCAGGTCCAGAAGAATTGATCAGGTTCCTAAAATTGTGAAAATAAAAAGATTACAATAAATTATGTCATGAATCGAATATGATGGTACCGAAAAGAAATCAATGTTGATAATGTTTTTGCATTATAATATAGCGCTCTAGATGATTATGATAACGAGGATAATGAATTAAATTCTATTAAACATTATAGACAAAGAATAGTTTGGAAAATATAAAGAAGCAATAGTTTTGCAAAGCGAAAGGTTTTTGGATTTGAAGTCCACACAAGTGAAGATATGAAGTTAAAGAGATATGAATCGTTTTTCGCACAAAAGAAAAATGAGAATGATGAAATACATTTATTCAAGAGTATTGATAAAAGACTATCATTGATTTTGAAAAGACATATTTGCCTGAAGTGAATTCAAAAGCTTTTCCATACATGAAATGTTCAACTTACAAATGAAAGATGTATTACAATGTAGTTGTATGGATCACTTGTTAGTGACAATTATATAAAAATCCCTAAAGGATTTAATTTTTGTAGGACGTACATTTAGGCTATTGAAGAGATTGCTTAGTCAAAATGAATAAATCTCTTTATGCTTTCAAACAATCTAGATGCATGTCGCATACTATTCTTAGTGAATATTGTTAAATGAGGGATATGAGAATGACGTTATTTATCCATTTTTAAGAAAATATTTAGAAATAAATTTGATATAAATATTATCAATATTCATGAAGAGCTTCTGAAATCAAATTGATTAAAGAAAAAGTTAATGAAATATGTATGAAGGAAAAATATTTGTTTTGATTGAATATTTGAAGAATAGTATTTGAGTAAATCATCAAGTTTATACAACGAAAGTACTAATATGGTTCTATATTAATAAATCACATTTGTTGTGTACTCCAATAGTTCTAAGGTCAATAGACATGAAAAAAGATTGGTTTTAGAACTTGATAAAATGACGAAGAACTAATTGGTCCTAAAGTACTATATTTTAGTTCAATTTGGAGACAATATGCAACCTTGCTAACTGATACATATTTGAATATATTATTTATTGTCCAACTATTAACAATATACAACTCTTCAACACACGAATACATTGAAACGAATTCAAACATATATTTTGTTACCTTAGATGTGTATGTTATTTATCTAATCCTCATAATGACATTTTTACATGAGGAAAGTCAAGCATGCAATTTTGTTGAGATATGTGATTCGACACATACAAGAAATTTATGGTTTTTCTTCTAAAAAGAGGTTAATGCAACTATTCAATGTGATGATAATATCGCATGCACAACTACTTTGGAGAAATGTATAATAAATAAGATATAACAAATCTTTCTACAATGTCACCGTTAAGTGAAACTTTTGAGCAACTTGTACCAAAGATTAATTGATCTTCACCATCTAAGATATAATTGCCTCCATGAGGGAGTGAAATAAATGTGTTCTCCACTCATTTTAATGAGGCAATTTCTGCATAAAAGATGTTTTAATCTTTTTTCTTCACTGTGTTTTTTTCCATATGATTTTTCTAGTAAGGTTTTAATGAGGCATATCCTTAATAAACATCCAAGGGGGAGTGTTATGAATGTTTGGTGGATGTCCCTTTCAATTTTCATGAGTTAAAGACTTAATCCTTAATGTTAGTGAAACCCTTAATATTAGTGGGTTGCTAATGGATCATTATGATAGACCAATCATGTACTTGTAAGTTACAAGATGTATGTCTTATAAATAGGACTCGTGATATTTGGAAAGGATAGATGTTGAAGAACATAATACAACTCTTACTATCTTATTCTCTCTTTCTCCTTTATCTCTATTGTTCTATATTTTGCTATCGTTTTAGTTTGCATTTTTTGAGTTCCCACAAATTAAAGAGATTTTGTATGATGAAGAAAAATAAACTTCTCAAAGATCTCCTCTCTCCTCTCCCTCGTAACCTCCAAGGAGACCCTAAAAATTTACATTTTTTTAGACTTAAATCTATATGAAAAGTAAATTTTTTAGAGAGTTAGAGTCTTTATTTTATTCAAAAAAAAAAAGTCTACTTTATTAGTTTGGATATGAGATTAGTCATGCTTCAAACAATAATCTATTACAATTCCTAAAAATAAAAATTACAAAGAAACTAATAGATTAGAATTCACTCGAGTGGGAAATTTTTTTTTAAGAAAATAAGGTGTTAGATCTAGACTCTTAAAATATAAATGGCGAGAACTTTACAATTTTAAAAAATAGAGAAAAGTTAATTAATGATTGAGATTAATTACTTTAAAAAAATATGAGAGAAAAAAATTTAAGAAAATCCTTTTCTAAAATCAATACTTCTTATGCTGATATATTACAACTTTTTGAAATCAAAATTACAACATAATTTGTGGACTACAAGTCCTGACTTGACTTTTTTACCTCCTTTATTAGTTCATTTTATATCCTCATCACCTACGGGCATAAATTGTTAAACAATGACTAAATAAAATAGAATTTCCCAAAGAGTTTAAATTTTAATAACCATAATTTGGACCTTGTCATTCAACCCTTTTAAGCATCATTGGTAGGGGTGGGAATAGGCCAAGTCATGCCAGGCTTTGAAAGGTCTAAGCCTGGCCTACGGCCTATCATATGCTTTTTTTTCGGCCTGATCTGACCTTTTTAAAAATCTGGTCTGGCCTGAAAGCCTATTTAAAGGCCTTATTCACATTAAAATATTTAAATGTTATATTTTACATTTTTTTTAAACAGGCTAAATTAGAAAGTTTTATATAAGGAAAACTAATAAAATTATAATCAAATATAATATAATAAAATAATATTAAAATAGCCTAATTGATAGACTTTAAAATAGGAAACAATAATATTAATAAATAACATTAATAAATAATAAGATATATATATATATATATATACATACATATACTTTAAAATAGGAAACTATAATATTAATAAATAATAAAAAAAAATATTAATAAATAATATATATATATATGCCGGCATGTCAGGCCTAATAGGCTTTTATATAAGCCTGAACCTGATCTATTTAACAAAATAGGCTTTAAAAATACCCTGAACCTGACCTTTTTATTAAACAGACCAGACCAGACCATAAGTAGGTCAGGTCATAGGCCCCTGTCGGACGGCCTAGCCTATTCCCATCCCTAATCATTGGACATATCTATCTATCTATCATATCTGATATTTAATATATTTAGCGAAGAGAATAAAAAAGTTATTATTTTAAAAATAAGTTAAAAACACATTAACATACATGTTTTTAACATATTTATATATTTAAAATTCACATAAGTCTTATTAAATTTATATAAAATCTATATAATTTAATGAAATCTGTGTAAATTTGATAATATTCATAAGCCCATAGGACGTGGATAGGATTTTTCTTGCTCTATAACTATTCACATCACTTAGCCATAGACAACAAGTACAAATATTAACCAAATAAAAAATTTAAACTTACATGCCTGATTGATTTCTCTTATTAATTTTTTTAAATGATTGAAAAAATGAACATAAACAATGTTTTTGATTAACTTGTACGATGTTATTTTACAAAACAATTTCTTTTTATTTTTCTAAGTCCTATTTTTTTTAAAAACGAACTTTTAACTTGGAGTTGAGATTAGAGTGTTGGCCTTCGTGATGATTTGTTGTGTCAAATTTAACTAACCAACTTACTTTTAGGAAAATACGTTGAAATATTAATTATTTTATGGACAATCAGTTTTTAACTAAAAGTAATTTATTTAAAATCAAATTTTATAACTCATTAAACAACTCAATTGGCCACGATTTTCTCCTTTTCAAAGTCTCAATTATTCTATTCTATAGTGCTCACAAACTTTTACCATATGATTGCAACTTGTTTTATTGTCAAAAAAATGATTGCAACTTTTAACATTTTTAAATAAATTATTTCAGCTTTTAACATGGAAAAAGTAAGATACACAGAAAAGGGAGGAGAGAAAAAAGATCTTTCTAAGAGGAACTTGGTAAGGATACAATAAAGATACAATTGATATTTCGTAAGAGTTTAATCTCAACTAGTTGTGTATGTATCTATTTAGGGTAAGTGCAAGAATTAATGTTATTCATCTTGATTTTGTAAATTTATATTTTAAAACTTTAATAAAACTAATATATACTTTTTATTTGTCAAATCTTCTATACTTTGGAGACCTTTCCACAACTCATCATCACTTGAGTGTAGATAGAAAATACACGAGAAAGAGAAGTTTGAATTGTTTATTCAGTTTTTAAAAAATTTCTGACAAATAGTGAAAATAGAACAAGTAAAAATAGAGGTAGAAAATAGAGGCTAGAGGGATAATACAGTAATTTATTCTAGTTCACTACTAATCCGATAGCTATGTCCAGTCCCTTCACCCATAATGATTTAATGTAGTAATTCAAACCAAATTACAACTACTTAACTTCACAAATTAAGTCTTCTCAATCCAACTTGAAAACCACAAGTCGTTGAAGATTTACAGTCATTCTCAGGCCAGGTTAGACAAGTTTGGTTTCTATTCCTGAGTTTACTCTCACTAGAGGATGCTTACAGTATTGCTCACATAATTAGCACAACTAGAATGATATTATAATTAAGTGCTAAATAAAACTTAGTGTTTGATGATTGATTGATATTCAGCTCGTATATTTTTTGTTCTTGTTGCTTCGTATATGGTTGTGTAGGGTTTCTCTAGTGGTGAAAACCATTTATAGATGTCAACGGTTTGAGTTTTTCAAATTGCTTCTTCTTCTTCCAACATTTTGATTATTTAATTCTGGTTACTTTAATTTTCTAATCTTCTCGTTCCATTCAAGTTCAAATTAATGTTGCTTTGATTTATGTCTAGATGCTTAGTCGACCGTTGCTTTGAATTTGTTCTTTGTTCTTAAGCTTTGAATTTTCTGATCGTTGTTTGATGGTTGTTGAAATTCATTTCTTGTCAGTTATTGAAATTCAATTCTTGATCGTTGCTTTAATTCTAGGATGTTCTATCTTTGATTGCTTTGATATGTTGTCGTGAATTTGAATTAAACCGTTTCTATTTGATGAGATATTCAATTTGGTGCAATTAAGAATGTAACTGACTGGACACTTTAATCCATTCAAGTGTCGACAAAAATAACTGTTTGGTAATTCAAATATTCAGTATCATAGTCAGAGGCAGTGAGCCTTCATCAAATTCTGTTTATGACTCGTATGTAGAACGTGTCTTTTGAGTCGGCTTCCAGATTCATGACTTTTATCAAAGCCAGAGTTGTTGACTTTTTCATGTTGCGTTGACTTTTTCTTCCGAGGCATTAACTTTCCTCAGAGTCAGTCGTTTGTTTTTGTTGGAGGCAAAGTCTAAAAATCAAAGTCAGAAGTAGTGTGAAGTGTGACACCTTAAACCCCAAAACAACATATATAGTAATTTATACTAGATTTGTTTTTGAAACAAAATTCGCAGCGAATAAAGAAAATATGTTTCCAAGAAAATAAGAATTTTTATAATTAATTTAGGATATTGCGTTCCTCTAAATACACATGTAAAAAAATCAACTTTGTTCCTAAATTAAAATAGTACAATACCAACAAACTTGACTTAGCTATAATTTTTTAATTTAATTTCAAAAACTAACTAGTACTTATAAGATTTTTCATACCAAAAAGTCGTTTCTAATAAAAAGTAAAAGTAAAATACAATTTACAACTCTTATTCCCGGTATCACCTATCAGAGCGGAGTTTCTCCCAAACTTGAACTTCAAGACTCATTAACCTATAATAACAGTGATTTCGCAAACGCAGGGCCAAGCCAGTCGAACACAAACAACGAAGGAGGCGAGTTTCGAGATCATGCTTATAGTATAATATAAGTAAGAAGAACACGCAATTGATCATAACAAACCGTATCATTATATAAACATTCTTAAAAAAAAACATCACATTATAAACTCAAGATCACTCAAGAGAAATCAATACATTTCACTATAACGTCAATGCATTTGAGAGAAGTTAATATCGCGATACAATATTAATCACAACAAAACAATCACAAGGAGACACAATGTTATGCATGAGCTTAGACTCTACTTCACAATGTGGTACAATTCTAACTCTGAAGTACTTGGTTATGAGGTTTGATACTATGCCACCATCCTGGTGGACGGACAATTCAAATTGGCATTGTCCTCATAGATCCCCTCAACTCAACCCGAGACACATATACGCGACAGTCGAGGTAAACGTGTTGCGTGGTAGCTCCCGACATTTGGAGTGCTACCTCCAAGTCACCTAGGAATTCCCCACCCGAATACCTCCAAGGTCTAACAATCTTGCCTTAAGGCTCAATAGTAGACCGCCACGATCAAACTCAATTTAGTTGTACTTCCCCGGAATCACTAGGCTTGTCAGGCCCTACCTATATGATGACAAAATAATCTTCACTTCAAAAATTCTCAATATTTATTTTCTCCCCTCATTGGCCTATGGTACTCCATTAAGACCATCATCTCAAACACAAATTGGAATCATCACTATTTCATCAATTATAGAGTTACTTCAATATCCTCATCACAAGTTTATAACATCACTATTATTAATCATACATCATCATCATATAAACTCATCACAATGTATCCATCTTTTATTATCACATCACAAAAACTCCTCTAATCAAACATACATAAAATTCATTCAACATCCAATATCACAATAATATCAAATATCACACATTTAACGAAAATAAATCAAACTTCACGATAATATCAAATACCACACATTTAACAAAATTAATTCAATCAACACTTTATAAATATTTTTATTCCAAATTTTAATCTCACAATTTCCATATTTTCACATTAATCAATTTATCATTCAAAGGGCTACTGCCGTACGTAGCAAGCCCCAGATGAATCGTTGGGAAATACGGTTTTCCCGTTCATCTCACAATATATTATACTCATGAATTCAAACGCTCTCTCACCCCTTACCTTACTTAGACGCTTTCTCTAATCACAGAAATCAATGGAAGTTTTCAACAGCAACCGTAGACCGACAACGTACGGCGAGCGAATCCAAATAAACGGCGAGTTCACAAAATCGCTGAGACGTGACTGATAAATTATGTGGAGCATAAAAATTGAGGTTAAATAATTAATAATAATTTTGGAGCAAAAATAGAGTCAAAACGACGAGAGAGAAAAAAGTGCAGAAAAAGTCTCACTGACTCGTCGGAGCGCCGGAAGGGTTTGACATCAACTTCACCGAAAAATGCAAATGAGTAGTGCTTCTTGAAGGTTTCGACGAGAGGAATCCAAAAACGATGTCAGTTTTTTGATACGACAAACATGGTGATCGGAATCGGCCAAAAACAGCTCGCCCAAGGAAAGTAACACAACTGTTTCTGATGAAACGGGGCCACGATCGATAAAGTTGATGCTAAAAATGGATTTAGTGGCCGATTTTGTGTGGGATAGAAGTTGAGATCGGTTCAAATGGCAAGGAGTTGGTGGGATGAATTTGAGAGGAAGAGGATGTTATGCGTTTTTGATCTGCTCTGTTGCTTCCGTTCTTTTCTTCTTTTTTTTTAATTATTTTTTTTTTGTTATTATGATTTAATTAGGTTTATTTTTTTTTTAAAACACAATTTAATTCATAAAATATTACTACTATTTTAAAACTAATAGTATATAAAATAAAATAATTAAAATAATTAATCTTTTATAATATATTAATAATCAAAACTCTCGTATTCAAATTAGTCTTTAAAATTATACTTATTTTTTCAGATACTCACATTAAATTACTATCATTGTTAAAAAAAATATAAAATATATAAAATAATAAAATATAATATTTGTTATTTATATTACTCATTTAGTCCAATATGTATAAAAGTAGCACATCATCTAAAGCACCCATATAACAAAAACTGATCACGAAATTTATTAACATGTATTCTAAAATAATTTTAACATCAAATTAATTATTTAAAATCATATTTCATTAATAAAATAGTTTATTATAAAATTTGGGGTGTTACATGAAGTTCAGAGACAAACCCAATCATTTTCTGGTGTTGAATTACTGGGGGCAACTTAGTAGAGACAGAGGCAACTTTGTAGAGGCAGAGTCAATATTGTAAATCAAAGTCAGATGCTTATCTCTGAGTTGCTTTTTTGGAGGCAGCTTATTGAAGCATGTTGCACTTGACTTTAGAGTCTTATCTTTAGAGGTAAAACCTTAGCGGTAGATTATCAGAGGCAGATCCTTAGTCTCAAAGACTTAGAGGCATAGGCAGATTCTTAGAGGCATCTTCTATGGAGACAGCGAAGGGAGCATGTTGTTTCTTTCCTCTGATATGTTCTTTTATTTCATTTCATCTTAATCTGCTTGCTTCCTCTAATGTACAGTTCAACATAGCGAAGAACGCAGGTTGTTCCTTTTCTTTGATCCATCCTTTTATTTCGTTTCTTCTTAATCCACTTGCTTCCTCTGATGTACAGTTCAACACAACGATGGGCATGTGTTGTTCATTTCCTCTGATCTATTTGCTTCTTCAGGTGACTTCCTTTGCTCACTTCCTAAAAAATTAGAAAAGATAAGAATAAAAACTCAAATCTTCGACGCCGTCGTTGTCGGAAAGTCCACAATACTTTTTGGCCCTGTCATGTTCAACCTCTTGATCTCTTCTTCTCTCTCTCAATCTCTTTCTCTCTCTCGGTCTCTTCGTTCTCTATTTGAAATATCTCATGTTCAACCTCTTGATCTCTTCTTCTCTCTCTCAATCTCTTTCTCTCTCTCGGTCTCTTCGTTCTCTATTTGAAATATCTGCCTCTCTCTCTTTTCTTTTTTTTCTTTCTTAGTTTTTTTCCCTTATGCATTTTTGTTGAAAGCGTGTTTTCTAGATTTGCTTCTTATTAATTTTTAATAATTGTTTTTATTGTTAGTTTAAACTAAATTTAAGTTGGGTCTAACAAAATAAATACGATCACTCGGGAGTTCGGCCTATTTAAAGTTATAATCTTCTAAAATGTTGAATTTAATTTATTTTCTAGTTAAATATCAAATTTTATAAAACACAAATAAATCTTTTATATAATAAATGGTAACTATATGTGACCTCTTTTTATCCTTTGAGTTGTTAGGTCACAAGTTATACAACTTGATAGTTCTAAAACTCATTTTTTATAAATAAATAAATAAAACTAAAATCAACTATTAAATTTGATTGATTAGATGTGACATCTTTTTAATATTTGAGTTGTTAAAACACAATTTGTACCACTTGGTGGTTTTAAAACCAACAATTTTAAAACTGAAAATAATATAAAATATTCTTAAAATGATTAACTAGATGAGACATCTTTTTATTACTTGGGATTTTTGACACACTAATTGTCCAACTTGATAGTCCTGAAGCTCGCATTTCAAAATAATTATTCAAATTAAATAAACTATTTTTTTCGTCAAAATAAATTTTTTTTTTATCAACAACAAAACAAATTTTCTTTAAAAACAATTAACACATCCACATTTTCTATCCAAGAACTACGTAGTTTTGATTTTTTTTCATCGCATTGGGAGATACGTAGGAGCAAAATGATACTCTTATCAAGCACGTTAATAAAAATTTCTTTTTTTTCACTCTATTTCTTAAACACACTTTATTTCAAAATCATGTTAAAAAAAAACAATTGATATTCATATTTATTAATAAGAAGAAATAAATTTATATAAGTTAACATTGATTTTGCACAATTAACTATAGATAATCATATTTTAATGGACGTCTTAGGATGCTAAAACATTCCACATGCATTGATTTTAAAAATAATTAATGAAATACCAACTTATATAAATTAAAGAGAAATGTAAGAATAGTAGAAGTAAGATAAAGATATATTCATATAGAAAAGCAATACAAATATGGATCAAGAAAAATATAATGGGTACTTGACACAGATCGACTAATTTAAATTTTAAAACAAAAAAAATTAATTGCACATCCAATTTTTTTAGTTTAAAAACAATATTACTTTTAGTTGTTTTATATATTTCCTTACCTCACCATAATTTATATTTTTTGTACTCTATTACAAATATGGCAATCAACCAAATATCTAAGCATCCATTTTTATAATGAATGTTTTAGTAAGGAAAAAATCATTATATAGAAAATAAGTATATTAACTAGTAATTGACTTCCTAAAAAAAATCTACTAATCGATCAAACTGGGGGTTTCTACGTTAATGTGAAGTTCTCCCCAAAAATTTGAATAATACAGCAACAATTAATCCTTACAGAGTAATTAAAATGGTGTCCATATGTATAGTAAATGAGATGAGATATACCACAACTTGAACTGCACCATTAATGCATTTGAACATAATAACACATGTTATATGCTATGACGTGGAGAAAAAATTTATTCATATAAAATAATAATCTATCAAATAATAATAACAAATAATTTATTCATATAAAATAACAAATGAAAGGGAGAAAAAAATTAAAGATGAGTTAGATTAAGAAGATGAATGAATCAGTACAATAGTAAGATTCAAGCAAGTTTTAATTAAAGAACTCAAAGAGAAGACATATCTCACTCAATATTCTCATTAATAGAAATTTTAATTAATTTCAAACTTCTCTCAATAAGGTTACAAATGTATAATTATAGTAAAATTATCTCTAAATCTAAATAGGTCATAAATGATTCTATTATCTAGACTCGTATTGAGCTTACATCATATTTTTCTAAAATAAATTAAATATAAGAAAACAAAGTATTTTCACTTACACATGACATCAGTTAAATTTGAATTAAAACTATTACGACTTTAAATTAAAACAAATTAAAAATTATTATAAATTAAATTAAAATAAATAAAATTCATCATAATTTATTAAAATATGGGTCATTCCTCTCGAAGTCGTTATCATACTATTATGTCGAGATTGCTAATTTCAGAGTTTGCACTAGTTCATCCAATTTAATACGGTACCCATCGCCCATCTGCATTATATATTCATAGCAAGTCATAATCACATGTTAACCTCACTTAATACACGAATGAATCTAATTAGTAAAACAATGTTCAATAATTACATAGTGAAATTTATGAACAAAGACGGAATTAATATTTTTAAGTTAAAAGTAAATTAAAATAAATACATAGAAAAATTAAAAATTAAATTAGCAATTAAAAAATTAAATCAAAATTATTAAATTTATCTTTTAATTCGGTTTCTAATCAAATTTAGCGACGAGAGAATTAAAAATGAATTCATTTTTAAAATTTTTAACTTTAATCACTAAATATATTTTTTTTTCCTAGCTAGTAGTGATCAATTAAGCAGGTACAATAAAATAAGTCTTTGTTTTATGTTTCCCTTTGGATATTGTTCCCCATCTCCTTTTGGATTTGGGCCTTGTATTTTCTTAAATGAAGTGAAGTATTTAAAGAAAAATCATGTAACTTTAAAATAAAAAAAATAAAAAACATACCTCAAAATCAGGAGGATTATACCATACACCCCCACACTTAAACCTTCCATCCCTCATTTTTTTTAAATGTCTAAAATATCCTTTTTACTAATTATAAATTTATTTTTAAAAAATTAAAATTCACTTTTTAACCTGGTATGTTCGAAACTTTTGAAATTTATGCTATAATTCGAATATTTCAAATTTTCGATGTTATTTTTTTTTAAACTTTTGAAGGTTTCGAAGATGTTAAAACTTTCGAAGTGAAATTTTTTGAGAATTCATTAACAATTTCGAACCTTTCGTTGGAAGTGGAAATTTTCGAAACACTTCGAAAGTTTGGTGTAACATGAAAGTTTCGAAATAACTCGAAAGTTTCATTTCAAGCTGAAAGTTTCGAAATTTTTCGAAAGTTTCATTTTGAAGTGAAATTTTCGAAATAGAAAAATTTCATAATTTGGAAAGTTTCGAAAGTTTCCAAATATGGAAATTTTCGAAAGTTTCTAAATTTGGAAAATTTCGAAGTTTCCAAATTTGAAAAGTTTCGAAATAGAAAAATTTGAGAAAATTTGGGAAAAATTCCAATTTCAAAACTTTCCAATTTGGGAAAAATTCAAATATGGGAAAAATTTTGAAATTTTCGAATTTGGGAAAATTTTCCAGACTGCATTTCGAAACTTTCAAATAATCTTCGAAACTTTTTCAATTCCTTCGAAACTTTCGAAATTTTCATAACCTTTCGAAACTTTCCCTTTATTTCGAAACTTTTGAAATTTTCATTTGTCTTTCGAAACTTTAGCAAAACCTTTGAAACTTTCCCAAAAGTTCGAAGTGTAAAACTGGAAAGAAACTCAGAAACACTTTCGAAACTTTCATCCAACAATCTTCGAAAGTTTCAAAAGATTCGAAGCAAACTTACTTTTCTGAGTTTAGGAAATCTTCGAAGGTTTGAAGTTTCTGCTATATGAAATCTTCGAATGTATTAGAAAAAATGTTAAAGTTTCGAATGGAGGGGTGAAAAAATTGATGTATTTTTTTGGGAAGGAATTATAGTTAGTAAAAAAGGCAATTAAGACATTTCACAAAAAATGAGGGGGTAGGAGGTCTAAATCTGGGGGGTGCATGGTACATTACTCCAAAATTACTTGTAGACCCAAATTAATGGGAAATATCATGTACAACAACATGAAACAGGATTGGGGAATTTCACCAATCCATGTTCCAGGTGGGCTAAGCCCATTTCTAGCTAGGGTATGGGCTGCACAACTGCCCTCCCTTTTAAAGATAGATGAAAACTCATATCAAATTTGAGTAAGAAAATAATGTATCTAATAATATAAATTTTAAAACAAAAAACCACTCAAATGGGTCGGGCAACAAATATTTATCCAAAAATTTAACTTAGTAAGTATATGAATTATCTCACTCATATTTTTTAATGTTTATTTTTTTAATCAACGTGAGATTTTTTAAATCACACATTTGACACGAACACAATCTTTCTTAATATTAATAATTGATCTTGGATAATGACTTGCACTACGATATTATGAAGCAATATTATGTACCTGGGCAATTATGGTGATGTCAAGATTGGATTTTCCAAAATGCAAGACACTACTATTGACTAATGAGAGATGAAGATTTTCAAGGTGGGTTAGTATTTTGAGCATGACATCCTTTTGGTTCTCACAATGGATTATGATGAGAACTTCTTTTTGTAACACTCTTGCTTTGATTTCAGGAAGAATATTACTTGTTGTTCCACAATTGTAGTCATGTAAATTCATTTTGCAAGATGTAGTGTCTTTTTTGCTACAAATGTTTTTGGATCCAACTTCTTGTTCTAGCTCTTTCACACGTTCTTGAAGTTGTTTCACATAGTTTTTTACTTTCTCAACGGTCGAAGTATCATCCATCTACAAATTAATATAGAAAATTAATTTCAAATTCATGGCTATTAATTCCACCGTTTTACATTGAATTTCACTTAAGTAAAAGAAACATATTTTTGATTATATTCTTCAATTAATAGTTAATATTATGTACACTATTTTTAAAATATGAATTTCATTTTTACGTTTATGATAATAAAAAATATATCAATAATTAATAAAAATACATTAATAAAATGATTATTATTTTTTTTATTCATTGTATTTTTTAGTATGTATATAAAAATCATAAACGGCACTCATTTTAATACAGAGATAATATAAAATATAGAAATGTATGCATTAGATATATATTTTTTGCCTTTGCAAGAAAAAAAAATAGAATATATACTTTTTATGTTATTTTTTCATATTGAATTTGTATTTAAACTCAAATTACTATTGACCAATTTAAACTCAATATATATTATTCAAGTCAATCAATTGGTGTCATTGATGAACCTACCAAAGGTACTCCTAGTGTGAATGGTAGTGGTATTTTTGGGACCGCAGTGATGTTGTCACATGTTTTTTGTTTTTTTTTTATGCCTTTTAAGGAGGTAGTCATGCTCACTATGATTTTGTTCATAAAAAAGGTTGGAATAATTTTTGTTGGAATGTGACTCTTCATTAGTGATGTTATATCTTTTTCATCCTTTGATTCTATTCTTTGGAAATTCTGAACCAAATGGGGTAACTATTTACTTTTAGTCTCTTCTAAACAATTCAAGGTCTCACATATTTTTCAGGAAGAAAACTCTTGCAAAACTAAACTGGATATATTATTTGAGAATAAAGAGAGTACTTTAATAGCATATAATTCATAACTCACAACAATATTAAATAATTAGAAGAATGTGATTAATTTAAAAATTATACAATATAATATAAAATATGAAATAGCTAAAATTAAATAACAATATAAAATTATCAATGCATCATTTGGTGAATTTTAGATTCCTTCTTTTATTGGTCCATCTTTTCATCGTTTTCCTAAATGTTTTTGTTTGTTCTTTTACCCGAATTTTTTTGTTCTCCTATTTCTATTAATAATAGGTTTTTTTGTTTAGATAAGTGCTACCAACCTAATTATAATGACTAATCTTCCTGATCCTACTACTAGCTTTTGATTAAAAATACCTTTTAACATATGGTTTTTTTATAAGTTATTGCTAGCGCAATTCAATCCAACATTATAACAGAGACATCTATCCACCTTAATAGTTGATGAAACAAGGACAAGATAATGATTTCATTTCATTTCATTATTTCCTTTGGGTAAACAACACTCTTGAATTTTTTAATTAAAATAATATATTGTTGCCTTTAAAATACATCCGACACTTATAAAGAGTGATATTAACACACTCTTTAATATATATATTTTTTAATATATTATATTTGATTAATTAAAATACGTGAGTTTTAAATAAATTTAATAAAACTCATATATATATATATATTAATTAATTAATTGAAAAATGTGTTAATTGAAAAATATATTAAAAAATATGTTATCAACATTATTATTTATATATAAATATAAAAGACATCTAATGAAACAAATATTTTTATGTTGAATATGTTGAAAAGACTGAACATAAGTCATTAAATTAAAATAAATGGCTGAAATTAAAAGATCTTTTAGATGGGTCACGTGTACCCTTTTTCTATTCCCACTTTTTTGTTTATATGGAGGTTTTTGCAAAGAAGCAACGCATGAAATAAAAATGAAAAGTTGCCGTCATGAGATTCAAAATGGTGATGTGATACAAAATAACAATAAATACAAAAAAAATAAAAATATAAAAAAAAAAGAGATGCGCCAGACATATAAAAAATTATTTAAAAATATTGATTAATATTTCAAACTAAAATTATTTATAAGATAATTTTATATAAATTAAAAAATGTGATTTCATTTTTATTGGAATTAAAATTAAAATTTGAAATTTTAGTAAGTTTAATAACTTATTTAATCGTAAATTTAATATTAACAAGTTAATACTTCTATTTAAAGTTTATTTAACCGAAATACCATATATTTTCAGTCTCTTAAAATGCATAATTTAATTGAATGAGCAAATTAAAGTGTTACACTGGCACGGAAAGCGCATCCGCACATGGGATGTTTAATATCTACCATCATTTGATTTTTAATTTGTTTTATAAAAAATTTCTTCTTAATTTATCTTTCTTTCATATTTTTTTCTATTCAAATTTATTTATCTATCTATCTTTCCTCATTTATCTATCTTTCCTTTTTTTTACAAGTTTTAAACGGATATGTACCATCTCTATTTTCTTTATCCTTTATGAGAAAAAACAAATGGATAGAACATTTCACTGTGTGAGCAAAAGAAAGAAGTAGAAGAATCTTAAAAAGTCATAAGCATTGTATATAGGAGAGAGGCAGTGTTATATATATATATATATTTGTTAAATAGTTAATTTACAATGTGTAGTGATTAAAAGTTAGTTAGTTTATTAAAATTAGTTAGTCGATTAAAATGATATTATGTTCCAACAATTTTCACGTTAGTTCTTCATAATTAATAAAACGCATCCATCTAAAATATTTTAAGTTTGTATTTGATTTTTTCTTTTTTCTAATACTATATTTTTAAACTATTGTGAGATATAGTTCAACTATTAGTTTTGGGGTCATGAATATTTAAAAGATGACTATGTGTTGTAAAAAATTTCATATTCTATAATTGTAATTAGACAATAATCATAATTTTTTACTTGATTTTGGAGTTTCTATATTATATTTTTGTGTTTAATTACTTTTCTTAATTTCTCTATTTTCCTTTTTCCTATTAATTAGTAACCATCTTAATTTACTTAATTAATTGAATAATTTCAAGTGGAAAACTTGAAAGATAAACTACAATGCAAACTTCACATATATATAATGAGATTTGAGACGAAGATACTTAAAAATAATTGAAATATGAACTTTTGAAAAAACGATTTAATGTTAGAGCTTCACTATTTTTAATTAAAAAAAATCAATTTTATAATATAGATTAATACAAAGAAATATAATATTTTATTAAAAATAGTTAGGTCCACCTTTATACCAAATACATATTAGACAAATCTGAATAACTCTTTATAGATTTCTAACAACACGATTTTATTGTTTACTCTTAACTTCTTCATTTCCCTCACAATCACAATAATTGTTATAATTATAAGAAAAAAAATTGTTCCATAAAAAAGTATCTTTTAAATTTGAAAATAATTTTTTTTTTCAATTATATACTCCTCTAATTACTTAATATTATGTGCTTCACTGTTAATAATTTATTATTCATTTATTTTACATTTATAATAATTATAATACTCCAATTTGATAAATATAATTTAGTAAAATTATTCTTTTTTTCTTTTCTTAATTTCATTTAATAATATATTTTCTTAATCGGCTGCAATATATAGTTCGACAATTACTAAAAAGAAGTAATCAAAACAACCGGTAATACATGCAAATAAATTGTATATCAATTTGAGTGTAAATATGTGTTAAGTAAATTTATTTTTTGATTAAAGAAAAAAACTAAATTTAATTACTACAAACCTTCTTCAAGCCAGGTATGATGGCTGAAAGTGCAAGCAATTTCTCTGCGACTTCCCTCTCATTTCTTCTCTTTCTATCAGTGGGATTTCCACTCTTACTACAATAATGATCCTCATCATCATCACACTTAGATTCATATTCTCCATCTTCAAATATGACGTCATCACTTATTTCCTATGTATAATAATAAATGAAAACAACAAATAAAACATAGTCATATAATATACTCTAAGCAATTATAAAATATATACATATATACACTCTAAGCATTAACAACTTATTATGGAGAAAACAAAAAAAATTATAAGCAACACACACATGAGACCCAATATTATCGTGATGAATTCATAAAATAATTTGTAGCATATATATGTACTATATCTATATTTATATGAGTGGTAAAATTAATTGCTCTTACCAAGTCAGAATCAGAAGGCCAATTTTCTCCCGACTCCTCCATTAATCTTGTGGTAAAATGCTTTTTTATTGCTAAAAAAAGGGGTAATTAAAATGATATATAATAAAAATTAATTTGTGGAAGAAATATATGGTTATTATTGTGTTTGTGTATGTGGAAGAATAAAAGGATATGTGGGATAAGATGTTGTTGCTAATATAGAATAGAGAAAGATGAAAAGAAGAAAAACAAAGAAACCAGATTCAATTTTGGTGTTCTAAATTGAAGGGTAGGGTAGTTGAGGTTTTGTTTTTGAAAGTAGGTAGCTGAGGTTGTGAGGGGAGTAATATGGTGTGTGGAGTACTAACCCTCTTCAACATCAACATAGGATGAATTAATGAAAATATATAAGTAAAAGAATATTATATATATATACATATAACAAAGTAAGTTCCAAATCGGTTATAAGATAAGAAGAGTGACAATACAACTAGTTAGTAGTACTAGTGATTGATAAGTATTATGGTATGGCCACCGTATATCCCTATATATATTAATAGGGATATTTATGGTATAAAAATTAAACCGCATTGAATTGATTGATAAGTTTTTAATGCAGTTTTAAATTGGTTTATAAATATAAATTAGTTTAATATTTTAAATTATGAAAAAAATGTTTTCGATTTTTTTCTCAAAAGTTTTTCAAGAAAAAACTGATTTAACTTTTTTTTTTATTTTTCAAAAAAAAAATTGATATTTTCTATACTTTTAAAAAAAAATTTAAAAGACTATGAGTGAAATAGTTTTGTAATGCGCCACATATTTCACTTTACATATACATAAACTTATTTGATGTAAGTGTAGAAATATACGGATAAGATATATCCATTAAATTTCATATATATAATATTATACTCGTTAAACATGCAACTTGCATCTACACCTTTCATTACACGTGTCAACGATAGAGCGACCATGTCGGAAGCATGCGAAGATAGCGTGGTTCGCGTGTTTCGTGCTATAACACTACTAAACACACAACTACTTTTTAAAAATAAAATAAATTATAACTACTAAAATTCAATTTTTCCGTACCTTTTTTATTATAATTTCCAATTTTTTTTCTTTATGGATTAGATATATTACTTATCTTTAGAACTTAAAAAAAATTATTTATCTGTAAGATTCAAAGACTTCTTTTCCAAAAAAAAGGACTTCTAGTCTTTCTATTTTATTTTAATCTCTTTTTTTTTTTTATTCATGAAATGAAATCTTTAAAATATTTTATTTTATCCACTTGTAACTAACCAACGGTACATGGCTGAATATATTTGACCAAATTATTTAAGGTGGAGACTGTCGAGATACCAATTTCTATCTGGAAATTTTCTATGTTATGACTTAAAACAAGTTTACTAAATGTTTTTGGTGAATTTAATTTTCAAAATTTGTTTTCCTTGAAAAATAATCGTAACTTTTTCTTAGAAATTTTTTGAGAAAATAATCAAAACATTTTTTTTTGAAAATATTTTTTATCAAAAAAATTTTTTCATTTATTTTTTTAAAAAAAGTTTTTCGAAAGATTTTTGTCAAAAGAATTTGAAAATTATTTTCTCGAAATATTTTTTTGAAAAAAAATCGAAATCTTTTTATCGAAAAACTTTTACATTTATTTTTCTCGAAAAAAAATTAAAATTTTTTGTCAAAAAAATTTCAAAATTATTTTCCTAAAAAACTAATTAAAAATCAATTTTAATTAAAAATTTATTCAAAATACTAAACTGATTTATATTTATAAATTACTTCCAAACCAAATCAGAATTGAATTGAATTTAATTTAAAAATAATTTTCAATTACTAAACTAAATTATTAATATAATTCAATTCAATTCAATTTTTAAAACCATCTAAACTTGTAAAAATAACCAAACATAGATTAAAAACTAAATAATATACCTTAAATAACACTTTATAGAATGATACGTGTGAAGGAACAGTGATGCCATCAAGATCATTTATGAGAGAGAGACAACCATCACGAACAAGAATTGAAATATCTCTACTTAACATTTCCTTCTCAATACAAAAAATGAGGGGGATAAACAGTCTCTTTACCACCCCTTTTTCAAGAGAAATAACTTGAAGCCTTCCCATTAATAGAAATTGAGAGCTTTCAATTGATATTATGTCGGGCAATTGGATATGGCTACAATACATTACCAAAACAAAAAATGAATGGAAAAAGATAAAGTTTTCTCTTTATTTGAATTTAAAATTTATGTTAAATATTTACGGATTTTATTTTTTGGTTTTTTTCAAATTTGAGTTTTCAATTTGTGAATTCTTAAAAAACAGATATGGGTGTAATTTGGTTTAATTTGTTCTTTATTTTATATTTCGATTTTTAATTTGTTTTTATTTTTGGTTTGATTTTATAAATATTAATAATAGAGAGAAAAAGAAAATGTTGGATGAAGATTATAAGATAAAGAAAAATAATAAAGAAGAAGATAAAGAAAAAATTTGAATTTTCTTTGTTTGTGAAAAAAGGAGTTAAAGATTAAAAAACCTTAAAAAAAACACATTTTCTTATTGACAGCAACAAAAAAAAAAAGATAAAAATACAAACAAACTATAACATAAATAGTAATCCTATTAACGGAATAAAACCTAATGACCTATAAAACAAAATTTAAAGAATTTACGTAAATTTAGATTTAAATTAAACGAACACAGATGTAATTTTGCCATAAATAAATAATTTTAGATGATAAGATCGAGATCCTTTCAAACACATAAATTAGTTATATATAACTTCATCACCAAAAAATAATATTTTATGTACAGGATTAAAATTATATTTGACTTAAAGATTAAATTTGGGTGGATAACGTGCATAGTTTTTTTAAGGAATAATGTGCATAATAATTATCACTTTATCTGTTTATTAAAACAAATCACTTTATCTATACGTATTAATCTTGACAAAACTTTGGACCACCGATTTTACTTTATTTTTTGGTGAAAACTTTAAATTACCCATTTTTTTATTTATTTATAAATATTAATAAAAATTCATATATACAATTATAAATTTTAAATTCGAATTCAAAATATAATATTAAACTTAAAATATTTACTGATTAAAATAAAATTTAAATACGATCACCGATTAACTTTAGTATTCATAGAAAAGTCTTTGGTCCTGACTTTTGATACCACAATTGATAATCCAATCATAGATGTATTCTTACTGGTTGCAAAGAATCGTAAAGACTTTTGATTAAAAAAAAACAAGAGAATCATAAAGGCTCGTGAGTTGTTTTAACGTGTAAATATATATATATATATATATATATATATATATATATATATATATATATATATATTAAATTTTAGATAAATTTTAAAGAGGTTCTTACATTAACCACGTTAGATAAATTCCCGATTTTAAGGGAAGTGGACAAATTATTTATTAAGTGAACG